>DF242916.1:10339-47784 GCA_000507305.1 Breviolum minutum Mf 1.05b.01 | reverse complement strand
CCGACGACTTATGACCACCACCACCACCACCACCACCACCACCACCACCACCACCACCACCACCACCACCACCACCACCACCACCACCACCACCACCACCACCACCACCACCACCACCACCTGCACGTTGGCAGACTCGCGCAAAAAGATTTGCAAGCCAAGCTTTCGTTCACCCCCCCCTCAAGTCAAGTCAACGCTCAATCTGTCAGCCACAACCGGCCACACCCAGCATTGAAGAAATGATTGACAGGCAGAATGTTTTCAAGAAATGCCAGTCAGACTTGACTAGATGTTGGAAGACAGCAATCAGCAAGCAATTCCAAGCAACATCAGAAAGGAATCGGACAAGTCCCAGTTCATCCAAAATGCTGATCATTCCAGCGTGCTGGCTGCTTGTTTGAGTTTGCTGTCGAGGCAAGTTGTTCAGTGAAGGTGGTTGCAGATGTATCTGCAGAATTTTGATAAATTTGGCATATAGATGCATATAGTACTGCAATGCCAGCAAAGAGTTGTATTGTCCTCGTCCTCTTTGTTTTCGTTCTTGTTGTCATCCTTCCTTCTGACGTGCTTCTCGTTTTCTCGCAGTCCTCAAACTGCCGAGGCTCCATGGCTGAAGAATAAAGGCCCCAAGTGACAAGGAGGCCGCGGCATGCTGTGTCAATACGACATGGCTAGGAATTGCATTCCTTTGGCATGGGTTCTGCCTGAATTTTGTTGCAGATCCAGTTCTATGATTTTTATGGTCTATGCTGTCTATGCCAATATTAGAAAAGGCCATGTTTGCACAGCTGACTGCAGGACCTGTGGTAAGGAAGGTCAATATATAAGTCTGAGGTAGACATACTTGGACCTTTCATCTTCACCTAGACCACTCCGAGTCACTGCTTCATACAGTGCAGGCGTTTCACAAATCCGATCTTTTGGATATCCTTCTCAGTGGCAGGGACAATGACCTGTCAATAGAAAATAGCGACCTTCCCAACATCTCCAAATGTTAAATGCAACGATTCCATCCATACAGTATTCAGAGTTTGGTAACCTGAAGTACCCTCAAGGAATCATGACATGCAGGAGTGGACACACATGTCTCGAAAAAATGATCTCTATGCCTGCCAATATGCTCTGCACGTTCAACCCTGTGTAAGAAAGAAAGAAATTGCTCCAGACTTTTCTTTTGGAGTTGTGGACGGATGCGTAGTATCCAAACTCCAATCTCTGAACATCATTTTGACTTCAGATTCAAGGCCCAATAAGCAAGAATCATTGGGGGTATTGAGCACTGCTAAATCCAGGAATAGCAGGAGTTCAATCGCACACAAGACAAAATGTCAATTGGGGATGAGTGTCAACGCATGGTCGTCCAAGCTTAGGAACACATTTTTTCGTGCATGGGTCGGTGAATGTCAAATCAACACACCGAAACATCAGTTACAAACCATTGTTTGATCGATTTGGCTTGCAGCATTTGTGTGACAGAATGGTGTAATACAACAGTACGAACAGGGATGCAACTAGATTCTAAAGAACTTGTACAGTTTGGTTTGTGATTGTGTTTGTTTTGTGACCACACGTGCAAAATGGAAACACCTCATTTTTGACCACAAATCTCAAATCAATACACAAGAAACAAAAAATCTATCCAGGTAACATTTCCACTTCTGCAGCCAAGTCCTAAGTGAAACTTGTTCAAACGTGCACGCATCACGAGTTCTCTCGGACCGATCTCTCATTTAAAAAACCAACGTGGGGGGCGTCATGGCAGAAGCCTTGTATCCTTTTCAACCTTTGTCAAGGGGCGTTCTACAAACTCGAGCTGTGGGTAGCTCGACATTGCCGATCCATGTGGATGCTTTTCAACGAGGCAGTAGCAGCAGCACATCCTCACGTCTTCCCGCACGGCAACTGCATTGGTCGGGTTTCTCCTTGGCGCTTGGTGTTTCTTTGAAGCAACGATATCGCACAGGCATCAGAAAGAAGGCCAAGTCAGTTGCTTTATGTGCAGGTGCCGTTCAATATGGTGACGAATTTATTGGTGAAGAAGTGGATGATGACTTGGCTGATTCGCTGAAGCAACGAACTCTGGAAGCCTTGGATTTGGATTTTATCCTTGAGAAATTGCAAGCGTTATGCTACACAGCGACAGCAGCAGAGATGGCAGTAGATCCAGAAAAGTTGTTGGCGCAAAGTCCTGAGGAAGCTCGCGCGCTATATGATACAGTTCTCGAACTTACGCAACTAGAGGATGCAGATTTGGATTTGGAAGCCAGGTTGGACATTTCTGATGAGGCACGGGCTTTGACATCTTGCTTGATACTGAACTTGAGACCATTTCAGTTGGTTCGCCTGTCACGAATGAGGTGGACACATGCACACATGGACTGGTGCTGGTAGAGGCCTTAGAAATGCAGTGCAACATCTCCGTCTTGTGACTTTGGTGGGTAAGCCATTCCGTTTTGTTTTTTTTGGGTCTCAGCATTATTCGCCCATTGGAGTTGTAGAAGTTGGAACTGAAGGGTATCAAACTTCCAGTATTTTTCTCAAGAGCTGAGTATCATCAAAAACATGGCTGTGGCATACAACTGTTGTATTCTCATATTTCCAAATGATATGTTTCAAGAGTTGCAAGTTTCTCTAAAACCCACCACCAGATGATCTTTATGTTTTGTGAAGTCTGAAGCCCAGGAACCTAACCAACTGTGCAAGGTCTCCGAATCCATTGAGGTATGAAGATCAGATTTTTTTTGGGAAGTTTTATGTTGGGTTTCTTCTTTTGGATATGTCAATATGTTTGGGAAGTTTTGTTGGGTTTCTTCAGATGGATGCGTCGATATGTTGCCTTGGAGGCATTGCTTCGACTGCGGAATGGCGTGACCCTTAGATATGCGCTGAGTTATGCAAACCAAACGACAATCGGCTTTGCCCATGAGATCAGAGAAGAGGCGAAGATTAAGAAGATCCCTACAATCTTTAGTCCATGGTAGGATTTTTTTAAAGTAAGTATAGTGTTTTTGTTTGTTACAGTTCCAATATCCTATAATTCCTTGAGATTCCTGGCATACTGTAGCTAGCACAACCCTACGGCACCAGCAACAACAGCAACATGTGACAGGCCTGGAAGCAGCAAATGCCCGGGGCGTGGAGATTCCATCTCTACTGACTTATTGCCAAGACATTGTTGTAACCTCAATGCGAGAAAACATCAAGCTTTCGAATTCTCCTTGTAACCAATCCAAGGGGGGAGTCCTACTTTTGATGTTTTTTTTTGTTGTTCTTGGAACTACCATTCTGCCTGGTGTTGGGGGACGGTTGTCCCACCTGTTTTAATTTCTGCCTTCTACTTTTAAGAGATCAACATTGTTTCACAAGTTTTGAAAAAAAAGACACCATTGAGGATCTTCCAGATCGGCTCCTGGACATCATGCTGGAGGCTTTTCAAGAAGATGGAGAGCTCTCACTGAAGAAGTTCCCGGAGCTTGCGCAACTGCGACAAGCGGTGAAGTTTCTTGCCTTGGATTTGGGGACAAACCCGGTTTCAACAACCCAGCCGGATTCAACAACTAAGGTTCAACAACCCTTGGATTTGGGGGGATGATGAAAGTTTTCTGTTTGAATTCTGCAGATGTGTGTTTGTATTTTTGCTGCTTTTTGCCAGCTTTGAATGAAGTTTTAAGCGTGGCAGGGAACTGGAAGAGGCGTGTTCTCGCACAATGGCAGAGGTTTTATCCAGTGGGAAGTGCCCTTGATGCTTGCTGAGTGTTTTTTTTTCATTTACTTCAGTGCTCGTCTATGCATCACAAGGTGTCTTGTTCAATCAGTGGGATTTGCGGTCCTCTTTGATACCCAATACACAAAACCAAAACTGCATCATTTTGCTTCATCCGCAATAATCAGTCTCAAGCCGGTTATTTGTGAATTGCATTTTGTCTGCTTCGCTTGTTCTTCTCTTCATAGCTGCCAGGATCTGAGTGTTTCATTGATCGACTGTTGATTGAAACCTCCTTTTCCCTGTCCAAGCTCTCATGTCATTTTTGGCTGAGGATTGAAGATGAAGAGGCTGGCTCGGGCTCTCAGCTAGTCCTTCAGGGTGTATATATTCTTTGTGCTTCATTCTTTAGGTCCTCAGGCTGAGGGTGAGCAAAAGCTAAGGTCCACCGGGGCCTTCTAATGGCCTTACCTTTCCTTTGCTTCATCTTGGAAGGTTGTGAAGGTGAAGTATGGATCCTCAATTTTTCATCAGAGTTTTTGCGCCCAAAGTTTTCGTAACGGCTTTCAGCTGTTACGTTCGAAAAAAACCGGTGGTCATTTCGAGGCTGATACTTACTCTTGTCAGGCCAGCTGGTTGGGGATGGAAATGATTCTGAATCGAGGCAGTCTGACTGGGATGTTCGATGTTGCAGGCGGATAGCTTCACCTGTACTGGACTTTCTGATTACTGTGACGAAAAAGAGAGGCGGTTTCGGGGGATGAGCGATCCTCGTGAAGAAACGATGAAAAAACAATGGCCATGGCAGGTCTTTTGGAAAAGGTTAGAACAAATTGTAAGAAAGATGATTGTAAAATGGTAGCATCTTGTTCTCTTGGGTTTTTAGGCGGCTTTTTCCCCTTAACAAAAAAAACAAAACGCATTTGAAAAAAACCCCGAGGCAGTGCGGAGAAATGGAGTGGAACTGCATTGGCCGGGGAACGACGGGTCCACGTTGTCGGTTGGTTGGTTGAAGTGATGGCAATCTTCGAAGTTTCGATCCCCTTAAGGTGGGAAACTCAACTGCACCTCCGAGGATAAGGACATCCCAATGGCATGGGAAAGTTGGGAAAACACGAAGATTTCCATAGCCTTTTTAAACAGAATTTCTTGCGAGATGAACATTTCTGGAGCTCCAAAGTTGTAACACCAGAGGTCCTGGGGAAAAAACATGGAGGATTTTTTGGATGGCTGAAAGGTTAGGAAGTCACACAAATCCTTGAAATCCATTGCGAGCCAGGATATCTGCGATCAACTGGAGATTGACTGCTCAAAGGAGAAGGCATCCGTTTTTGATTCTTTTGAATGCTTTAGTTTAAATTCTAGTCAAATCAGTCATTTTCAATGTTTTGGATGTTCAACACGATCTGCTCGTCAGGACAGCGTTCTCACGAAGAAGAACAAGAAGAAGGCCCAAGGCAGCTCATTCATTCAGGCGGAGTAGACTAGACCGTGCAGCCCATGTGTTTTAGGTATAGGATGCCGCGTTTTCTGTGTGACACTGTGTGAATCATTATCATGAAGATTAAGATATGAGATATACTATGAGCATGATGCTTTTTGTAAGTGCTTTTTTGTACTTGAAGGCAACATCGAAGGATGACCTGGAGGAGCCTTGAAAATTTTGCTTTCAGTATGTNGAATTTTGATCCTTGGAAGGCTGCAGATACTTCGGTAAGAGAAGCCATTCACAGACACCGCAAGGGGCACCCAAGGTGGAAGGAAAATGGAGGAATGGAGCCATGGATGCCAGCGTTTGGGGCGAAAGTTTGGGGCGAAACTTTCAGATATTCGAGTGCCATGTACACATGCGGTGTTACATATTTTTGCTTGATGTATATTTTGTACATATATACATATATACATATATGTACCAATATGTACAAATATACTAGAATTTTATTTGCGTAATATGTTCATGATACAGATGTTCTATTGACAAATGCGTTGGGTACGAGAGCTGGTGCTTCCACATCACCTCGGCAATGGTGAACTGACCCAATGGGAAACGTTGATCTAAAGCAGGAGCAAAGAAATGTCCAAACATGAGGGAGAGAGTATATCCAAGTGGATTTGGAACAGAGCTACCTTTTTTTTTGGAACAGAAAATCATGCATCTATATTGATTGCATGTATACACGACCGTATTTTTTACACAAAGAACTTTGATTTTGTCAAGCTGTTGGATTTTATGGTCCCGATCTTTGGTCCACCGAGGTAAAAAACTGCTGTCCAACAGGTCGGCAGATGTGTTTGGAATGCCGCTGTTTTCACACCAATTTGTCGCTGCTTTTTCAGTTCCAGGACTTCAATGAGCACCTGAGCTGAAAAACGAGAACTCTTGAAGCGTTTTTTTCAGCTGGGAAAAAAGGTGCCAGAGAAAATGATGGGTTTGCTCAGGATGCAACCAGAGTTGAAGGTTTACCGAACTGACTTTCATTGATTGGAATACTTGAAAACTGATGGAATCTTTGTTTTGGGCCATTGTGGAGAGGTACGCAGCGTACCTATCAGATGACGGTTATTTGCAGTTTGGTGGGCTCAGAACTTAGCATTTCAATATGACATTGGACTGATTTGTAGTATTTCTTCTTGTCAATCTGGTGGTTGAAGTGAAAATTGACGAATAAACAATTTGCGAATCCCAACTTTTTTTGGAACCTTCCGGCAATCTTAGGCATTACGTTCTGGGTGTGAAGCCCCGATTTAGAGACAAGGCGACAGAGACACAGATGACAGTTTGTACGAAAATGGCTGCGCAAACTTGAGATTCGGCACACTGACCCTGCAGGTTGGCAGAATGTTTGATGAATCTAGAAGTGGTCGTACAGTTCTCAGAGCTGGGTTGCAGTAAACAAAAGTTTGATTGAAGTTGACAAGCCAATTTGGTATGCCATTCTTGGACCGCACTTCAATGGGATTTGTCAAAGGCACTGCCTACGTTGAACCGTTTGAAGTCATTGAGTATGCAGATGGACTGGCAAAGTCTCGGAAGGATCCCTCCGGCATGTTTGGATGTGACTTACATCACAGCATCCATGCCGCCATGCCCTAAACATTGGTGTTGAAAATGGGATGAAACTAACAAGGGGAAGCCTTCCGGAGTTCCCTTGCTGATAGTGTGGTGTCAGATTTTTGTGTTTTGAACAGCATGTCTTGCGGCCAAAGCAAGACCCAGTGATTCCCAAACGACCCGTTGCCAGGAGATGGAACGAATGGTTCGTCGCATTTACGGGAGCGCCCGGAAATGTGTTGGAGAGATTTGGAGATGGGTTTGTTGGATATTGGAGATGTTAAATAGCATCAATACTCAGCTATACAGGTCACCTATAACTTAGCATATATAGGCATTTTTTGAAGGCTATGCCACAGAAATGATTGATGCTTCCACTGACCTCCGCTGACTGGTGGCTGTTGTCCAGGAACATGTCGCTAGCCATCAGCAACGCTGCAGATGACCTGAAGAGATGTTTGAAGGTTGGCCGATCTCACAGCTTCCTGTTTTTGAGTCTCAAAAGGAGGATGAACTCCTGAAATTCCTGAAATCCATCATTGAACGATCCAGTTTTCCAGAAAAAAACATCCACCATTTAAAACGCGTTTTTTGGGACCAAGACTTTTGAGACTTGAGTCTGCAACTTCACCATGAAAATTTTCCCCGTTTGAGGCAGCAGCTCTCATTGATTTGGCGCGTGCTCGCCTCTTTTTGGGCGAAGACATGGAGGGGGAGGCAGGGGCAGGCCAACCTTGGGGATTCACTTGCAGTCCTTCACCTGTTTCACCTGTTTCACCAGGTACCCAAAGTTGGTGATGATGGAATCATCCAGTGCAGACAGGCATGAAAAACTGGATGTTTCAAGTCACTTTTCAGTTCACCCTGAAACTTTTTTGAGTCCAGGCCCGGAACCCGTGCCTGATGCTGCGTGGTGGAAAGAAGGTCAGAGAAACCCTGGCAGCGCTGTGTAGTTTGCTAGTCCCCTGTGTTTTTTTTTGGGGGGGCCAACTGGTGCCCAATGGTAAAGGTGGTGGGATATCGATTGGAGTGGGGAGCCCAAGCCAAAATTCTACCAGAAGACTGGGAGGTTCCATCATTTTCATCGTATTTTGGTGTGTGAGGTTGGGCACTAGCAGTCAATGCCTTCTTCTCACTGGTCCAAATGCTGGTGGAAAAACAGTGGTGCTGAAAACTCTTGGGCTGCTTGCGCTTTTGGTGTGCGGCTCAGTCGCTGTAGTAGGTGGAAGTATTTGTGGTCCTTCGAGTGGAGGGGAGCTTTTGTTGTCCCGGGTTGTTTGAGGCTCGCTGTGGAATTCCAATACCCGGTGGAGAAGCACCCAGAGTGGATTTTTTTGAGGCACTCACTTCAAACTTGTTTGTTTTGTTACTGACCACTGCAACAGGCAGTAGGGATCATGATGTCTTCTGCTTTGCCAGTTGTATGATTCATCGAATGTGAAGACTTATGACCCCGTGTTTAGAGTCTAAAGTTTGTCTAAAGGCATTAATGGCTTCTCCTTATCCTGATTGAGTGCACACCTTGAAAAGCCCTTTGTGCAAGGTAGTTCTCGCAGACGTTGGGGACATGCAAACCATCGCCGGGAGCCTATTTCCGGACCCGCCTTTGTTTTGATGCAGGATCAATGGATCAAGTCTCCACTAGGAATCAAGAATTCAAGCCCAAGGTCGACGATTTGTCAACATACTCTGCCCACTTGGTTGCGTTTGCGACTGAGACACTGCCTTCAACCTTGAAACAGACATGGATGTTGGTGCTATTGATGGGCTTTCTTTCAAGGTCTCGCATCATGCTGAACACTGCAAAAGGGGTTGGCCCACGAGCTTTAGTACTGGTGGACGAGGTGGCTGCTTGAAAGTTGATTGGCGATTCGAGTGCAGCCTCGGTTTGGAGATGGCATTAGGATTAGAGGGTTGAAAGCGATGACACTTTGCAGCTATAGATAAAACACATTGGAGATCAACTATTTGGTCCCAGACATGTACTGCCCATTTCTTGTGCTCGAATTTTCTTTGAAATGACATTGAACATCTTTCAACGGATGAAGCGAATCACGCATAGCCATTTTGGTTCAAACTTTCAAGCCGACAGTGATCGAACCGTTTCTGAGTGCTTTCCAAACACCTGCCAAAGTGCGGTGATGATGATGCACTTTTTATCCTTGTCGGTGATGCTAGTGTTGACGTCAGGTTGCGATTTGGAAAAAGATGTGGAGTGTTTGGATGAAAAGCAGGTCCTTTTTCAGTTGCGCAGTGATGTGCGCGATTTGACGGAGTACTTTGACTCCCACCAGGGCCTTGGCACGGTGGCACAAGATCCACGCTCGCGCCATTGGCGGCGGCGCGACCGGCGGTACCATCCATATGGCCCCCCCTCCACCAGTGCCAGTGCCAGTACAACCAGTACAAGCACCACAACCAGCAGTACAAGCAGCACAAGCAGCAGTACAAGCAGCACAACCAGTACCAGCACCGTGACCATTCCATCATGCATTGCAATCGGATTGCAGTTTGAAGCTGACAATTCCACGAATCCTGCTCTTCCCGCAAGTGAAAATACAACAGTTTTGCTGGAATTCCAGGGCCCAACTGCAGGTTGTTGCGTTGGTTCACAGGTGAGCGTCACGGCACAAATCAATGCAGTAGGGGAGACATCTGGCATCTTGGCTGTTTTCTTGGAAACTCCCACCGGGCAATCCGAGCTACTTGGTTCTGTGGATGATGGCCTTGGATTTGGCGACTTTCCAGTAGCAGTGGCATCGTCTTCGTGATAGCAGGTGATAGCAGGTGTTTGGAAACTCATTTTTCTTGGTTCTGTGGATGCTGCAAATTATGTCCTTCAATCAAGTCTGCTGTCGATAGTGAGTGCGCAGTGTGTATGACTGACTTGGCTATGCCAAGAACGATCGTGAAAAGGTGGGTGCTTCAACCACACGTGGAAAAGCTTTGAGCCGAAGTTTTGGTTGAAGCCAAACAGCACTTGTGAAGATTTGCTCAGACCTGTGAAGCCACAAAGCCATTTGGCTTGGTATCAGGTGTACTGATGCACAATTCGAAAAAGCACACTTCATTTGAGAGGGACCTTTAATGTGAATCTAAGTCGACCATTTGCGAAGATCAAAAAGGTATGGCCCCCTCCAGCGCCTCCCGTGCCTTGGCAATTTGTTTCCCCAGATGGAATTTCCATCCATTTCTTGCTAGTATCAAATTAGCCATAGGCTGTGCCGTCGACCGGCAACGTTGCAACATACATAGACTTGGTGACCCAACATTTATGGTAGCAAAACGGCAAAACTATCATTTCTCTCAATGTTGAAAGTCTATTTTTTTCTGGGTTGCTTTCATCTTAGTAGGGTGTTTGGACCAAAACCTAGGGGCCCAGTTTTAGCCCCTCAAAAATGGATGTTTTTTTTTTTCGGGGTGAAAACCTCTATGTCTGGGATGATTTGGGGGTGCCAGGCTGCCACTGGAACGGATCCGCAACAAGGTGCTGCCTTGGCGCGTGCCATGCTAGAGGTTCGACATGCCAGTTGGATTTTTGATGATGTTTTTCTAAATCAATTGGTTACATGAAATTAAATCAATCCCAACTTTTTTTTGTCTAAAACATCCTAATTTCTTCAAAATCTCCTCAATTTCTTGATAACAGAAATCCATTTCGCATCACGAAACTGCAGAGAGACACCTTTGTTATTTGCAGTGGATGCATCATGATCATGTTTGGGTGCTACAAGAGATAAAGCGACAACTTTGGTCACCCGCAACATTCCTAGTCCCATGGAAGTTTTGTGCTGCATCTGCTGCGCTAGTCATTCTTGGAAATGGGCGCCAGAATTGTGACAACAACGTCAAATTCTCAGTTTGTTGAATCTGACAAGTCCTAATTAAGGTATGGATTTACTTTCCAAAAAGGATTTCAAAAATTGCGGACCACGCAAAGTGCTCAAATAGAAGGGGGCACCCAAAAAACCAGTGGTCGCAAGGTGATGAATTGAAGACTTGGCTGAGGCACAGCAACCAGTTGAAGGACTGGGCATTCGAGGCACAGAAAAACACTTGTCATACCTGCTGATGGTTCAGAAATCCGGCGAGAAAACCAGTTGAGGGACAGGTAGTTTATCTTACACCTGCCGGGTGGTTGGCCTTAGGATTTCTGAACCATGAACAGTAGCTCTTTGACTCAACTTGGCAACTTGACCATTTGATCAACCGATGAAAGCAATTGAATGTATAGATGTATGACTTAAAGACTTCCACTGATAAGGTTTCATCAACACGAGCTTTTAAGCCGTTCAGTCCTTGTAACAAAATCAATCTGAAATTTGATGGGATTCGCGTAAACTTGGCTCAAGCAAAAGTTGGTGTTTTTGTGCCATTTTGTAGAATCGTAGAAGGATGATATAACTCAGACGTTTTGACCCTTGGAAGGATACAGCTGCGGAGTGAGATTCAACTGGCAGCCCCAAATTAATCACATCTCCAAGTCGAAAGGAAGCAACAAGTTTCGATAGACAAAAATTTGGAAGAAGTCTTAAGTACATGTAAAAAATAGACGAACATGAAATTCAAATCTCAAAGTTTGGGAAGTTGTTAGTGTTTTTTTTCAGAAATCCATAATTTTCCTCAACAGCTGAAAAATGCCAAAGTGACTCCGTAGATGTTTACAAATGTGATGGAGGTTTCTGAGGTCCAGCCGCGGGCCTCAGAAAATGCCATCCTTTTCGGGATGGACTGGGATGGTTTGGGAAATGAATCGATCCACGAAAATGGATTTTGGGGTCGAAAAGCAACCAATGGGTCAATGGGTTTTATGTTCTCAAATTACACAACTTGATACCCTCCCTAAAACTAACATAGCACCTGAAAATGGGCCATCCCAAAAGGAAACTAGCATTCCAACCATCCATTTTCAGGTGCTATGTTAGTTTCAAGGAGGGTAACTCCCAAGGTTGCAGGAGATTCCATCCCATGGGTGGCCTCGACTCCTATCAGAGGAGGAGGTTTCGTTCTTGTGGGTGGAAGTGTTTAGTTGGAAAGCTGGAAAACTTGCCCAGCTTGTGAGTGGCAGATATTTTGATTATGTTTTTTTTTTTCGTGTTTGGATGTTTTGTTGGGAGGGATGATCAATGAATGATTAAACACAATCATAACTGTTGAAGTTGTAGAGGAAAAAAAGAGCTTTTCTCTGATGCTATAGGCTAATAGGCATGTTTTTTCCTGTTTTTGAAGGCCCCTGATTTGGCAGGTGAAGAAGATTCTTGCAGTTCCAGGAAATGACGTATGCCACTATCTTAGAAATAGAATCAGCAACAAGATCCGCAAACGATGCAAAAGCTCAGCAAGCTAATGCATTTTTTGCATTCAGATGAGTGAAGACTCTTAGGTGCTGATTGCACACATCCTGTTGAACAAGTGCCAACATGGGCTTCCGTGACGTTTGGAGCTGTACTTTCCTCTCATGCAGCAGGAGAGCTCTTGCCTTGTGGCATTGAGGGAGACATGTTAAAAGCGCCAAGTGACATGCAGCAACATGGGGTTTGCTAAAACATACCTGTACCAAAAGAATAAAACAAACAGAGTCATCCTCCTTATCCATTAAGAGCAGCGTGGTCCGAGTCCTTACTCCCTTCGAGGAAGGCATCGTAGTCTTGGAACGCACATCTCTCGGGTGTTCTCCTTGACACTTGACAAATGGGAGCTTGCAGATTACGCTACTTGGCCCGGTCTTCGGATTTGAGAGCGAAAAAGTGGACCCAGTCTGACATCCCTTTCAATGAAAAGTGCGTTTTTAATATCAGTAGTACGATTTTGCGTCAGAAAAATGTCTTTTTCCATGTGATGTCGAAAAAACATGAAAAAACCCAAGTGACCTTCAGCTTGTCATTGCTTCATTGCTATGTCGTTTCACGAAGTGACCTTCAGCTTGTCATTGCTTCATTGCTTTGGTTGAAACTCACAAAGTTTCACCCTAAGGAAATGATGCTGAAGAGGGGGAATCACATAGTCCCTTGAGCTGCGATGTCCGTGATTTCCCTGCTGGCCACTGGTGGCTCTCGTGTTTTTTCAGGTGAACTCCGAGTTGGAAGTGAATCTGCCGCAGGGTTACACCAAACCGGAGGATGCTGGCAACAACTACGTAGCTTAGCCAAAAAAAGCAATGGGTGCCCCAAGTTTTTCGGTGTTTTTTTTGTTGTGTTTTTTCCTTGGTGAGATTTGAGTTCAATCACCATCTGATCTGCTTGTTTTTGCCTGAAGCTTCAGGCGGAATTTGTGGTGGCTTTGGATAAGTTTGTAAGCCACTTGACATGGGAAGACTCTGTGTGTTTTTTTTGTTGTTTTTTTGCCAGTTTCCCCCCTTGTTACGACATCAACCATTGAAATTTGGACCAACGCCAAGCTAAGGATCCAAATATCAGGAGAAGGCTTTCACTAAAACTGGCAGTGGCAAGTTGGTAGAGTCCCTTTGCTGCAGTCAATTTGATTGGTTGCATACATGGCATAGTGGTGGTATAGAAGACAACCTGTTGTTTTTTGTTGAATTCAAAGACAAAGAGAGGCAAATTGTTGGATTTCCAAAACTGGAGAAATGATTCTTCAGATGGGATTTTTCTCCTCAAATGCTTGAATACCGATCAGCTTCAACGCTAAGGACAGCTCAAACAAGATCACAGGCGACAGTGGGCTCCATACAGTTTTGCATCTTGGTACAAAGTCTGTAATGACTTGAGATTTCAAACAGGAGGCTGTGTCCTTTTTTTTTGGTGTACTTTCTCAGATGTATCTCAGGGTTTACCCTGCAGTTACTGAAGTTGTGTTGTTGTGTGGGGTAGTTGGGTAGTTCCTGAAGTTTTGGATGCAAACAAATGGTTGATTCCCAACGAAAAAGTTTTTTTAAAACACATTCGACGACACCAAAGAAATTTCCCGCGGATGATGTTGATGTTGTTGAGAGCCGAGGTGGAATTCTGTTGGTGAAGGTCATCTCTGTGACTCGGTGTTGGGAAAAAAACGAGGGGTGTTAAATCACTGTGTTGCGACCGGTAATCTCAGACATCATTTGGGTTTCAGTTTGGGTCTTTGGCATGGTATATTTCAAACCGTTTTTTTTGTAAATACCTCGTTTTCTCTTTGAAACAGGGTTGGAACATGACACCTGTTCTAGAGGAATTATCAGGTAGTCTGCCTTTATAAAACCATCTTCTGCTTCAAGTTTTTGGAAGAGTAGGATCTATGATCTATCCATCTAGAAAGAAGCTGGTTCTACCACCACACAAACAAACTCCGTTTCGGTCTTGCTGGAAAAATACCATGGAATTAACCACCCAACCGACCCGTGGTGAGAGGATTCTATGTTTGATGGGCCGGGCTCCCGCAAGTCACTCACTCACGACTTGAGGCTCGCCAAGTCATCTCTTTGGACGTGACCAGTGAAAGCGACCCATATGTGGTGGCAGAGCCTTGAACTGCAGCCTTTTTGGGGGCAACCGGAAGTTGCCCCCGGAGCAAAAAATCAGGCATTTGAGAAAAAACCACTCCGGTAAACTAACCTTAGCAATGGAACATGGACCCTTTGAAGGTGTATTTCCTATTAAACATGGGGGGATATTCCATTGATATGTTAGTTTACCAAAGGGTAGTTTACCTTCCTGTCGTCAGGAACTGCAGGGAGGTCAACAGAAGATGCGGACGAAGTCCATCAAGGATTGTGCCAATCCAGTTTGGGTCCGGGGTCCCTGAAGTGCTGGAAAATAGGCTCAGATTTTGGCTCAGATTTTTTTGTTTGTTTTACATTAAAGTTTACACTCTCTGAAACTAACAGCTTGCACCTGAAAATAGGCCGGGACCCAAAAGGAAACTGGTATTCCAAGCATCCATTTTCAGGTGCGAAAATGTTAGTTTCAGGAAGTGTAAGCTTGTTTGATAAGGTTACTGTAGCTTTCCTTTTCTGTGAATCTTGATTCCATATCGTGTTACTTGTCCTCATCTTTTGAGCTAAGGATGAGGTGTTGATGCTAAATGTGCGAAATCCTCGAACGGATGTCCTGCAGCTACGTGTGTGGGATGCAGACACCATTAGCAAGGACAGAGATCTAGTTCAACAACCTTACATCCATGACTTCCATGATATGTGTCGTATGTTTGCACCCTGCAGGACGATGATATTGGACACGTTGCCCGCAGCTTAGTTGCTTGAATTTCTACCTACAGGATCATACAGGTGCAGGTGCGATTTTTAGCCTCCCCATCTTTGGTGAAAATGATGGGACCCCTTACTATGCCTTACTAAAAACTACCAAACATTTGACAGGCAATCATATATCATCACCATCTACTTTCGACCTTTTTTTGGTGTATTCAAGCATTGCCAGGACATTCCTTTGCGTCAACTCCTACGACGTGGCAGTGGCAGCGATGCTGAACGTCCCACAGCAGCGGAGACGGTGCGTTTTGAAGATTTGAAACTTGGCCGAAATACCCCTGGGAATTGAATATGACCAATGCCGCTGCCCACTAAAACGATTCTTTGGAACAGTTCTTTTCTGTGATATATGATCAGTATGCAAGTGAAGGTGTTTCAATTGCAGTGTCTCATCCCTTCACAAAGTCAAGATACGATAGGTTTTTGGTTTGCGGTACGAAGAAAGACCAGATTATGTATAGTAGCCGCTGTGTTTCCATGTTTCTCCATTCCCACCTCCCGTTCTGCAGCACCTTTTTCTTCTTCGCTTTATGAGGATCTTGACCGGCGGAGATCTTCATCCCTGTTGGTGTGTGCGGTTTTTCCAAAGGAATAAGCCCAGGGGATTTCTGAGCGTTGAACTCACCTATCAACCTCTAGAATGAGGCTGAGACATTTTTTTATTGGAGTTTCGAATAAGTGCTTTTATATAAACGTTTCAATGCATTTTGTGCATTGAAGTGAAGGACACAGTCGATCAAACTGTTGCCAAGCTGGGGTGTTCTGGTGACTTCTTGATAATTTCTGATCAATGATTCTATTTAGGAAGAGTAAACAAAAAAGATCAATGACGTGGTCTCTTTCAGGGACCCCCCTAACCCATGGTTTGGATCGACTGGTCACAGCTAATGTCGAGATGATGGTCGTCTCTTGGAAACGGGTGTTGTTTTACACCCTCGTTTGCTTGTAGAAAAAAGAAACACGTGCTGCTTGTGAATGACTTGGGTCTTGGTGATTCAGAATGTGCATTGCCTTTGGTCCTTGGTGGTCATCATTGGTGAAGCCCCAAAAACCGACACCCTCCCGAGCCCTTGCCGCTGTCAGGATGAACGCACCATGACGGCTGCCATGGAGTGGAAGCCTTGGTTTTGCTCACCCTTGAGCTTTGATTGGTTATAACTTGCGATTTTTTTGTTGAGAGGTACAAGATGGGCCGACCCACCTACCGATTGACAACCAATGCGGTGGGGGAGCCAAACAGCCAAAAAAAAGCATCCTGAATTCCTTGCTGCAGCGGAAAGGAAATTTGGAGTTTTCTTTTCAGGTGGGAGAATCTCATGCCATTGAGACGGCGCAACGCTTGGGATTGCCACAAACCATCGTTCTCTTCTCAGCTGAGTTTGAAGCATCCCTGCTGAAAGGTGCTGGGTTTCATCAGGTTTTCATTCAGCCCAACATGGCCCAACATCTACAGAAAATTGGAGGTTTTTGTTAAAGATGGCTCCAATTTATCCAGGTAGCCGGTAGCCGCTAGCCTTTTGTCAGCGAATGATGGGGAAATTGATGATTTCTGAAGATTTTACTTTTTCTTAATCTAGGATTGTTACTTGGGGGGTGGAGGTGGAGGTGGCCGTGGGGTATAAAAAACACAATTCCCACAGAATTTTCCCAACTTTCACTGGTTTCACTGGGGCGTTTTATGAACATCGATGAAACAAGTTGTTGAGGTTTCGAGAGCTGAACAGTTGCTGAGTGATGACCAACGGCAACTCTTAGCCTTGCAGCGTCAGGCAAGATGGAGAAGTTGGTGGGGTCCGTTAGAAACATATCTTTTTTGGTTGGTTACAGTAGAAGCCTTTTTTGTGAGTTCAAACAAAAAGAAACCGGAGTTTTTTTGGGAAGAGCATTTGATTTTTTACCATGACTTGGTGACGGTTTCAAAGATTTTTTATTTTTGAGATGATTTGCAAACATTGTTCAGATGGGTTCAATCATCACCTGGATGAACCTTCATAGGCAATCCTCATGATGGGTATCTGAAAATGGATGATTTGGAAGATGATTCATTTCGTTTCCTTTTTGGGGGGATAGCGAAGCTACATAGCAGATGCAGCCGGGCCTTTGCCTCGTTTCGGGGAGGCCGGGGTGGTAGGCATGAAATTCTGTTGGCAGGCCTCCTCTGCAGAACAGGACTATGTTGCAGCCAAGTTGGAGGCGGAACACCGTGAGGAAATCGCGAAAAAGGCCATTGAGGATGCGGCCGCCAAGGTTGGGGGGGAAGGGGTGCGGGGGAAGATGTGTTGATGTGTGATGTTTTGGTGAATAAAAGGGTACAGACCCCTGAAAAACCTGATATGATATTGGAAAAACTCCATTTTCACTAGGAACTACATCTTCAAACGGTGGATATTCCATTGGGTACACCGAAAACGAACGGCTGGAATCTGAAAAATACTTCTTTGAAAAGGAAAATCATCTTCCAAAGCTTCATTTGTTGGGGTTCAAAATGTTAATTTGCAGGTGTGTAGATGACCAATGACCCCATTGAAACAAGGTATTCCTCTGAAGAGAGGTATGACAGTATGACCCATTTCTCAGGAACTTTTGATCATTGCATGTCTTTTGAATGTGAAACTTTTGCAGTTTTGTGAAACTATCATCCCAAATCAATGTCACATAAACATGTGATTGTTTCGACTGATAGCGTGGGGCTCTAATGCTGGTGGAAAATCGCGTCGCTCTTTTGCCATGATGGTCTTTTAGGGATCTCAGTGGTAGCGGAGCCAATTTCGATTGGCTGGGCATATGGCGACGGGATCGGCTGGCGATGAAAGATCGAAGCTTGAGCAGTTCGATGGTAGTGATCCGGGTGCTTACCGGATGTGGAAACGGAGAGCTAAGCTGATGTTGGCGGGATTGCCAACGACAGTTGGCAAGGAACGTTATGGAGCTAGATTGATGGAGTTTGTGAAGGGCGAGGCGGAGGCTTTGCTGGAGACGATCGATGTGGAGGATTTGATCAAAGCTGAAGGCGACAAACTGATCTTCAATGCTTTGGACGAAAAATATCTTCCACAACCTCGAGATTTGATTCAGCAGGCGCTGAAGGGCTATTTCTATGAGCTGAGTGTCCGACCAGGTGAGACATTTCAGCAGTTCATAGCCCGTCATGAATCTGCCGTCCGGAAGTTGAAGGAGCAGGACATCGAACTCCCTAGTAAGGTGAGAGGATTCATGTTCATCAAGAAACTCCGACTAGATGCACAACAGGAAGCTATGGTGTTGACGGCGACAAAAGGTGAGATGCTGTTTAAGGAGATTGTGCAATCAGTGCGTGCGATCTTTCCTGAAGGACGTGGCAGCGCCAGAAACACCAAAGACGTTTTCACAGCAGAGATCGACAGTTCAACGGTGCCGGAAGCAATCAGCATGGACAATGATGGCGAGAATGAAGTCATGGAAGTGATGGAAGCTTTAGCATGGGATCATCAACTGCAAAGTGATGTTGAAGAAGAAGAAGTTTTAGAGGCTTTTGAGTCCTATGCTGACGTCAGGAAGAAGATTCAAGAACGAAAAAAGGCTCGTGGATTTCAACCTGTGACTAGTGGTCGGGCCGAAGGTCAATGGCGACTTGCAGGAACGGTGAAGGGCAAGTTGGACTTGATCAAGGCTCGAACTCGATGCTTTCGTTGCCAAAAGGTTGGGCACTGGAAAAGAGACTGTGCAGAGAGAACGAAGAAGCCAGGCAGATCGGCGGCTGATCCACAGGCCAGTCAAAGTACACATGAAGCACATTCTGCAGAAGTTTTGAAGACCGAAGTTGTGGAGGTCGATGATGAGAGCGAGGATCATCAAAAGATGTGGAAGCTTTTTGAGGAGAAGACCATCCGCAAGAAAGCTTGGAAGTCAAGCGTAGATGTTCAGCAGAGTGGCTTTGCAGACACACATGCGACTGGCAATCGTCAACGTCCTGGACCATCAGAAGTCATGGTTGCAGAAGAGAAGATCAGCAGTGAGCCCCATGCAGAAAAGTTGAAGCAGTTTTCCAAAGGTGATGATGGACCGTCGCCAGAGAAGTCATATCAGGGAGAAGAAGTACTGAGTGTAGATCAGCAGGGTGAGTCTTTTGACCCCATTTTGGGGACTTGTGCAGTTCCGGACACTGCATGTCGACGCACGCTGATAGGGTCATACACGTTGCAGCAGCTTGAGAAATTTCTTAGGAATCAAGGGTATAAGACTATTCATCAGCAAGGGGAATCTGAGTTTAGATTTGGGAATGCTGGTACCCTTGTTTCCAAAGAAGTGGTAGTTTTACCCGCGAACCTTGGAGGGAAGAAGCTTCTGATTAGGGCTGCAGTACTTCCTGGTAGTGGCCAATATACCCCACTCTTGTTGTCAAAGGAATTGTTGAAACAGCTTGGTGCCATTGTGAATATGAGTGGGGATACGATCACGTTTTCGAAGTTGGGGAAAAGCATGAGGTTAGGGGAAACTAGCCGGGGTCATTATGCCATTCCGATGTTTGATTTTTCCACTGAATGTCATGGATGTTTTGAAACGATGTGTAATGATGATGATGATGACAAAGATGTGAAAGTGACTTGCAAGAGAAAGACGAAAACCGACACGACCTACGACATTTCCAAGCTCGAGAGTAGAGAGACACAACACGACGAAGCGGCGTCACGGGATAGTGCTGATCCGAGCCATGCAGAACATGACCTACATGAGTGGAGCCAGCAACAAGGAGGTGAACATTCAACAAATGCTGCAGAATGTGATGTGTCGAGGTGTGGTTTTTCCAGCGGACAATCCGTCCATGGGAAGCATCGACGAGAAGAAGGACCATCATCAAGACCTTCTGGAGAATCCCATCGATGGGAACTATGTGACGAAGGATGGCAAGTAGCAAGGTGAAGGCCGGGGTCCATGCCATGTCTCTGGAACAAATCTACAACATGGACAAGCATTACGTGCAGTGGGTCAGGTCCCATATTTCAGAGAAGTCAAGTGTGGACATGCAGCGGCTCCTTCTCTACATCCATCACAGGGACATTCAGAAGAGCAAGCGACTTCAGTTGATGCAGAGCGAGGATCAACAGCAAAGGCCACTTCGGCCGAACCAGAGCAAGAGCATGGCACAACCTCGCAATGTTCCCAAGTTCATGAAGGCCAGGAACCGCCCATTCGATCAAGAAGAGATGGAGGTGGATCATTGGTCAATGGTGAGCATGAGCAGTGCCGCAGGAAGTGCGGCAGTGAAGGAGACATCGACAGAAGCAGTGGAGGCATGGGCGCATTTCGTGAGATCCATGCGAGTGCAACAGAATGTTCAGAAGGAAGAGATGCGCCGTCACATCCAGCACATGGATGCCAACCACCTTGCAAAGTTCATCATGGGAATGATCTATGTCTAGATGGTGAGCAGTCTCTCAAGAACGATGAGCAACTATGGAAGGATCGCAGTTCGTGTGCGTGGCCTGAAAAAGATGAAGACACATGGGTGATGAAACGGAAGGATAGGCGTAAACTTGAAAGGCTTGCCATGGAAGTGAATTGTTGTCATGATTTTGAACGTGGGAAACATGAGGCACATGAGACGATCACTGAGGATTATGAAAACATGGATGTGTTGTATATCAATCTTGATCAAAATCAAACGGATGTTGGAGAAGTGTTTTCGGTTCCTAGGGTTGTTCCTATTGCTGAACGAAATGGTATGAAGGGGATGCAGTCTTTTGACATTCATACTGGTTGGGATTTTCTTCAGTCTGATCATAGGAAAAGGTGTAGGGAACTGGTTGCTTCACGTAAACCCATGGCTTTAGTGGTGAGTCCCCCCTGCGGTCCGTTTTCTACCCTGGTTCATGTGAGTAAGGGTAAGGAAGATCCCAAAGAACGTGAAAGGAAGTATGTGGAGGGTCGTGTTTTGTTGCAATTTGCCATGGAGTTGTGCGAACTTCAACATCAAGGGAATAGAATTTTCTTGTTTGAGCACCCCCTTAGATCTGGTAGTTGGAAAGAACCGGAGGTTGAGCGGGTGATGAATTTGGATGGGGTTCAACGTGTTGAACTGGATCAGTGTATGTATGGAATGAGGGATCCCCAAAACGGAAAGTTGTATCAAAAATCAACTGGTGTTTTGACGAATTCGAAGTATGGATGTCGTTTGGCTAGGAAGTGTGATGGAAATCATGAACATCAAAGAATTGAGGGTCAAACGAGGGTTGGGGGTCGTTGGATTAATAGGTCGGTGTGTGCACAAGTGTATCCCAAGTCCTTTTGTGAACGAATTGTTTCTGTTTTGAAGAAAGAAAAGCATGATAGGGAACGTGAAGTTTTTGTTCATGAAGATTTTCAAGACAAAGGTGAAAGGTTGAAGGCCCATGTTAGGAGGTGCCACATTAACCTTGGTCATCCTAGTAAAGAGCGGTTCATTCACATGTTGAAGTCGGCGAATGCCAGCGAAGAAGCTGTGGAGTATGCTAAGAGGATGGTCTGTAGCACTTGTGTTGCTAACAAAGGTTTACTGTCACGGAATGTTGCTAAACATAAAAGGGCCGAGGGTTTTAACCAGCAAGTTAACATGGATACTTTTGATCTTCCGATTTATCAACAAAAGATTCTGAAAATGTTGAATGTGGTTGATGAAGGGTCAGGTATGCAGCTTTGTGTACCTCTATGGAAAGGCGCAACGGCTCAAGAAGTCAGAAAAGCATATCGCAAGTACTGGCGAAGATGGGCCGGAGTACCTGTAAAAGTGTTGACGGACGGTGGAACAGAATTTGACAAAGAAGTACAGGAAGGCTTCGACCGTGACAATACGTTTGTGGAGAAGACAGCGGCGAATGCACCGTGGCAAAACGGCATGTGCGAACGTCATGGGGGTCATTGGAAGTCAATCTTTGCAAGAGCGTCTCAAGAAACACAACCACGCAACAAACTAGAGGTGAACGAGCTCATCGACCAGGTGAACAACGCAAAGAATTCGATGACACGGAAGCATGGTTACAGTCCAATGCAACATATTTTTGGGTGTGACCTTCGACTGCCCGGAATCGTGGATGAAGGCAGTCCGTACATCGAAGGATCAGCGGTAAATCACGAGGGAGATGAATGCCTCAAGGCAAATGCAATGAGATTGGCAGCAAGAAGAGCAATGATCCAAGTCGACGACAAGGAAAAAGTGAAACGAGCTATGTCACATCGAAATCGAACAGCCGAGTCATACGAAGTGGGTCAATTGGTTTACTATTGGCGCATGGACAAGGTACGAGTCAAATCTGGTGTGTGGAAAGGGCCGGCACGAATCATTGGCATTGTTGACAAATCAAAGTTGTGGGTGGCGCATGGGAACAAGGTGTTGAGATGTGCACCAGAACATGTTAGAGCTTTGACTGATGATCAACAAGCGGCAATTCGTTTCCTTCCGGTGGAGGCTGTGGCAGCCAGTGGTCGATACGCAAAACGGGGCGCTCAGACGTTCATTGACATCACCAAACAAACGGGTCCGACAGAAGACGACGAGATGGAGATCGAGCGAGAGCTTGCCAAAGAGTTCGACCAAGGAGCAGCAGAAGAGCCACCTGAGAAGAGACAACGACGAGAAAACGAAGATGAAGATATTGGTGATGAGTTGCCACCAATACCGGAAGATCAACCATGGGATGATGGCCTGGAGGAAGGAGAGATAGATGAGGAAGTGACCACGGCTGGAGAACCCATGGCGAGAAGATCTACATCGACATCAACAAATCAAGTGACGGAACCTGTAAACCGGACAGTGGACATTGCAGGAAATGCTTATGGGCCCATTCGAACGGGTGAACCGTCCAATGAGCTGACGAGAGCTCTGCAGAGATCCGTGGAGTTGCTAGACCTGGGAACGAGTCGACATCGACCTCAACCATACAGCTTGAATCAGGGAGACGAGCGGACAGCAACACCGGACAGCAGTGCAGAGGTTTTCACAGTGGAGGATTTAAAACGAACAGGGGAAACGTGTGATCGACATTTTGAGACGTTCATGGCACAAGACAAGAGAAGCAATGAACTTCGAGATCCGAAAGATCAAAGAGAATTCATGGTCGGAAGCTTCGCCTCTGAGGTGGAAATCATACAAGATGGAACGTAAAACACAATCAACGTTGGGTGCTGAGCTGATGAGTGTGGCAAGGACGATAGCTGAAGCGGACTGGGATTCGTTCGATGTTAGCGGAAGCGAGAAATCATCAATACAACCTAGCCGACGACGTTCACTACAGGCAGCAGCTGGAGATGATGATTGTGGTGGACAACAAACCCATCTACGACCATGTTCATGGCGAGGGCGTCATCGTGAAGGACAAGCGAATAGCGATTGACATGCTTTTAGTGAGACGTGATCTACGCAATACTAACTCGTGCTTACGCTGGATTGACACGAGACAGATGTTAAGCGATGCTCTCACTAAGATGAATGCTAATGCCGATTTTTTAATGTTTGTGATGAGATTTGGAAAATTTATTGTTGTGAAGGAAAATGAATCATTGGAATGGCGTGCCCACGAAAAAGAGTTGAAACTTCAATGTTTACAGTCCGGCCATACAGGAAAGATCCGTAAGACACGGAAAAGAGATCAATAGGACATTGATTTGTCAATTTTCGGGATGTGTGAAACTATCATCCCAAATCAATGTCACATAAACATGTGATTGTTTCGACTGATAGCGTGGGGCTCTAATGCTGGTGGAAAATCGCGTCGCTCTTTTGCCATGATGGTCTTTTAGGGATCTCAGTTTGGTTGATTCTTGGTGAGTCTTGTAGATTATCACCTGGGCAGGAAAGTGATTTGGCAATTCGTGAAAAGGAAATGACCAAGATGGAGGCCGCATCGGCATGGTTATAGATTTTTTAGAGCTCACGGCCTTCGGAAGAACTGAATTCACTGTATATCAGCTGTCAAATTCGGCATCCTTTAGGCGAATTTGAAAGAAAGAATGGAAGCTTTGCAGCGACAGATGCAAGCAGAACTGAAGGCTTGAGATTGTGATAACCATGGGATGACTTGATTGGACATCAACTTGATCAGTGGTCCTTTCAAATCCTCGATGTTTGGAAAATGGATATACAGAAAACACAAAGAATTGAAAGGCGTCAAGCCCAACTGCGGGTTGTGCTGGTTAGCTATGGTTTGATGGACAAACTCCAACTAAGCAGTTGATATGATAAGATATGATATGAAGTATTCAAGTATTCCACTAAATGCCTGTACTCCAACAACATGTGCCATCCCAACGGGTGCCAACAAATCCTTGTTTGCAAGCTTGAAGTCAGGCTCGGGTGGAGGTGAAGGAACGTCAGTTTCAGGTGCCGCAGTGGTGATTTTTCTTGGATGATGAATCCAACGGTGGTTTCCTACAAGAACACAGAGTTGTTTGAAAGTCTTTGTTTTCTACCTGGTGGTTTCAACTATTTTTTATTTTCACCCCGGATCCCTGGGGAAGATTTCCAATTTGACGAGCCTATTTTTCAGATGGGTTGAAAAAAACCACCAACTAGTTTTTTTTATTTTTTGCTTTTTTTTGGGGATTCTGAAAAACTTCTTCCTCATTTTGTTGTTTTGAATTTTCTGAAACAGGTATACACCTGAGGCGAAGCACTCCCACTTACTGACACTTTTCATGTGATCTGTTTTTTGGTGCAGGATGTTGTGCTGCGATTGAAGACGGAGCCCGCTCTTGCAATCTGACATGGGCAGCATTGAACCCCTTTTGTTGGGCTGTGTTCACAAAACTTTCCGTTGTAGAGAAGGCTGCTTGAGGTTCTCAAAAGCTTGTGCCACACCCTGATACTTGCAGGAGGCTCAACAGGGTGGCTCTCGATTGCGAATCGTGGGTGATGCTTTAGAGGACCGCATTTAAAAACAATGGCAACCAGAAAGGAGATGTTAAGATTACAGATGGTCTCTGGAAGTGTTACAGATTTTGTGTAACAATTACAGACGATGCCAAACACATGGACACCGGAGAAGCATTGCAGATGTGTTGCATGTTCTCAGCAGCCGCACAAGAAACCCCGGTGGCAAGGACCTGCGAGTTGAGTTTGACGAGCCCAAGGCTGGATATCCGATGTGGCCATAGTTTGGACCCATTCGGAGATATGCCCAAGATTCTCCGGCAAGCTTTTGATGGATGATAGCACATCACGTTGGCTTGGGTTGGTTGGATCCTTTTCTCAAGGCATTGTGGGGTTTCGGGTCGCAGGTTGAAGTGAAGGAAGAAAAGTCTTGCCGGCTCATTGAATACTGTCAATGTTGGTGGTGGTCCTATTCATGGTGTGGCTATGGCAAACAAGTCTTGGATCCTTCAACTGAAGCTACCAAACTAAGATGATCAACTTAGTCTGTTTCACCCAATTTTTGAGGCACCTGATCCTCAATCTTTGTGACAGGTCCAGTATTCCAGGAGCGAACAGAGCTTAGTTCCTACAGAATCGCGATGGCCTGTGATGGGTCAGCCATCCCATGAGAGGAACTGAGATGAACTGAGGATGGGTGCTCGAGACCCTCTCAGTAGAGCTGTCACCTTTAAGGATGGTAAGGGGTATCATGATGCTGGCTGAATTTTGGTTTTGTTTGCCAGGTACTGGTGATTGGGTTATGGTGCTGGCAGACCCTCCATGGCATGGTCTAAAGGCGGGGCAAATTGCAACAGAGTTGGAAAGCAAACATTTTTTGGGAGTGGTTAAAACTTCTGCAGTGGCCAGATGATCCGGAGAATTACGTGGTCGATGCGACCGTCAACTTAGGTATTTCTTATTTTGAGCTTCTTATCAATTTCCAAGTGTGCACAAATTATGTGCTGCCGGTGCCCATAAACCCAGGGGATAGATATACTACATATGTACATTATTTCTCGGATGAAGGGTACCTTTTGCCAAAATCTGTTAGGTCCGTAAATAACCAAGTTTGTGCCTTTGAAAAGTTAATACGCCAAATTGAAAACCTGAGTAAGACTAGAATTCTTCCAAAATTTACCCATCATCGGAAAAAGCCGTGTTTGAGCTTATCACGATTGGGTTTTGATGCAAAGGTGGCAGGTCTTCCGTGTAGGCCAATTCTTAAGCGGACTCATGAAACGATGACACAAGTCAAAAAATATCTTTCCTGCTTAAAAGGTGTGCCTAAACTTGACGAACCTTTCACTGAATACGTTGGTGAACCTTTGATTCCATTTCTGGACTTTGAAGAATTTGAACCAAAACAAAGGGCGAACAAAGCTGAAGTGTTACGACGTTACAACAAGCGGCATTAGACGTGAAGTTTCTCGAAGTTGGACGAATTTGTAAAGAATTTAGATATTTCATTTTCTGACGTACAAAGCGTCTTTGATGTGCGATCATTCCCGGTAATACACCAAGGGGTGAGTCGTTTCGGCAGACCGTCATGGAACAGTCCGAACATCGATGAATGAATGAATGAATGAATGGTAGGGGATGGTCATCAACCCAACAGAAGAGGCTCATATACTCCTTCTACGGATTCCCTATTAAAGGGTGGGATGACCATTCTCCAAAAAAAGCGATGCAAAAAATCATGGTTTGAACCCCGTTTCAGACATGACCTATATATCTGGGGCGCCAAAACCACCGGCACCTGCAGGGACAAGTGGAGCGACTTCATCTGGCGCAAGGTTCTGCAGCTCCGCGTGTGTCCGTGCGCATGGGAACGTCCGGATGCTGAGTCCAGTGGTGGCTTCCAGTGGGGGTGAGCTGAATCTCCCACAATGGCTGAGGACTGGAAAACTGAAGGATTTCTACAAGACGGAACTCAAAAGGACAGGAAAAAATCATAGTTGCAAAAATTAATGGTCTACTGCGTTACATTGAGTTGTGTTGTGTTTAGCTGGAAGTACGAGCTGAAATAAATAAGTAAGACTGATGATTGATGATTGATTTTGGAATCGCAGAACTCAAGCCCCACCTCAGAGTGTGCGTAAACTGAAGAAGCCACAGGGCGAGGCAAGAGACTGTCGTCTCACGACGTGTCCGATTTTCAAGCATTTGATTCCAATGACAAAACCCACAGGAAACTCAGAATTGGAGAGATTCCTTGCGTGTCACTTGTGAAACGAAACTTTTCTCTATCCAGCTTCCTGGTGACATCAAGACTGCATGGTTGATGACATGTTTTTTTTCAAAGCAAGTCAAAGCAGGCTGCGGCGCCAACGCGGAACTACAGTCAGAGCCTTTGGTTCCACACATCATGCGTTTGATGTGTTTGACTTTCATCAAATGTTATATTATTTATGCCTTTATGCATACATTGAGTTTTTCCAGACGAGTATTTTGGAAGTCGAGGTAACACGATGTTCTGATGCGCTGAAATTCGCAGCGTTTTTTTGGCCTTTTGCGCTGAGAAGTCCCCAACATAAGAAGGAAGTGAGGGTCAGATACAGACCAGTTCCATGGTGACTCTCTTGACAGCAAAGTGGCACGTTTTCAAGAAGCCTTTTCTGCAGCTGCCAATGCAGCCTTGCACCGCTGGAAACATCGAGTTCAATTTGGTTTTTGTTTCTTCACGTTTCTTCCTCTGAAAGAACTCAAAAGTCAATGTTCACTTCAAGGAAAACTTCAATTGAATTTTTCAGTTTCTCCCAAAGAGGGAATGTCTCAACATCAAGTCTCAGGAGAGCTCATTTTGGTCAGTCAAAAATGTCGCCCGCAGCTTGGCGGATACATTTTCTTGATTCTGCTGTCCCTACCTGGTCAATGCGATTTTGACTGCAAAAACCTGAATCCGCTGCCAGACATGTAGAATTTTGCTGTATAAATGCCAGGCTTTTTTGATCAAGAGCAAGTCGGGTCCTTCGCTGCTAGTTGTCAGCGATAGATAGCCATGGTCCGTGTGCTGCTTGCATCTGCGCTTCTGGCCATCCAGGCCTCTGCTTACGTGGCCCCCAGAGCTGGTGCAGCCGCCCCACAGAGTGCGCAGCTCCCTGTATCTCAAGTGCAGCTTGAGCCATTGGACTTGGAGGAACCCAGCCAGTCTGAGGGCGTCTTCAGCATCTTGACTGCTGGCTTTGGCGTTGGTGCTGTGCTTGGATGGCTGAACTCTAGGAAGCAGCAAATTGCCTCTGTGGCTGCTGCCTCCGCTGTTGCCATGGCTCCAGCAGCAAACGCCATGGTTGACTACGACAACATCCAGTACCTGGGTGGAAGCGACAAAGTGGACATCAACAATGCCAACATTCAGGCCTACAGGCAATTCCCGGGCATGTTCCCAACTATTGCAGGCATGATCGGCACTCATGGCCCTTACAAGCAAGTCTCTGACATTTACAACATCCCAGGCATGGAGGATAAGCTGAAGAACATTGTGAAGAAGTACGAGGGCAACTTGGTTTGCTTGCCAGCAAACCCTGCCTACTTCATTGACCGCATCAACAACGGCAGCTACCGATAAGGCCTTTTTGAAAGCTGGAGAGGTCTCAAGTCTCTTGTGAGCGAGGCAGCGTCCAGTTACAAAAGATTGTGCACATCTGCGTCGAGCTATTTAATGTTTTTTCTAAGCGGGCAATCAGGTCTGTAAATGGACAAGAGATCATTCCCCAGGCAATAGATGGAAGATATTGGAGGTATAACGCCGATTTGGCTTGTAGCATGTTTTGAAGTTCAATCATGAGTCCAGGTGTTTGCTTGAGGAGCAGCCTTTCATTTCCTTGCATTCTTCCACTTCTTTCCGCAAAATGACAATCAAGAGCGGAGGGTCCTTTGCTGCTAGTTGTCAGCGATAGATAGCCATGGTCCGTGTGCTGCTTGCATCCGCGCTTCTGGCCATCCAGGCCTCTGCTTACGTGGCCCCCCGAGCTGGTGCAGCCGCCCCACAGAGTGCGCAGCTCCCTGTATCTCAAGTGCAGCTTGAGCCATTGGACTTGGAGGAACCCAGCCAGTCTGAGGGCGTCTTCAGCATCTTGACTGCTGGCTTTGGCGTTGGTGCTGTGCTTGGATGGCTGAACTCTAGGAAGCAGCAGATTGCCTCTGTGGCTGCTGCCTCGGCTGTTGCCATGGCTCCAGCAGCAAACGCCATGGTTGACTACGACAACATCCAGTACCTGGGTGGAAGCGACAAAGTGGACATCAACAATGCCAACATTCAGGCCTACAGGCAATTCCCGGGCATGTTCCCAACTATTGCAGGCATGATCGGCACTCATGGCCCTTACAAGCAAGTCTCTGACATTTACAACATCCCAGGCATGGAGGATAAGCTGAAGAACATTGTGAAGAAGTACGAGGGCAACTTGGTTTGCTTGCCAGCAAACCCTGCCTACTTCATTGACCGCATCAACAACGGCAGCTACCGTTGAGGCTCCGTACAGTCTGCTTTTTGAAACCTGACTGCGACGCGAAGTGACTGGAGCAAAACCTGTTGAAGAGCGCTGCTGAACTGTGTAACATTAAGTGGCTGCACGTCGATTGAATTCTTAAGATCTAAATAGTTGATAGCAATGCCACCAGTCAATCATGAGTGTGCATGGATGTGAGCTGTTTCGGGAATTTAGGCATGAGAAACATGACCAGAGTTTTTTGGGTACAAGCCTTGAGTTGGAAGTCAGAGTCTAAGCCATGGTCCGTGTGCTGCTTGCATCTGCGCTTCTGGCCATCCAGGCCTCTGCTTACGTGGCCCCCAGGGCTGGTGCAGCCGCCCCACAGAGTGCGCAGCTCCCTGTATCTCAAGTGCAGCTTGAGCCATTGGACTTGGAGGAACCCAGCCAGTCTGAGGGCGTCTTCAGCATCTTGACTGCTGGCTTTGGCGTTGGTGCTGTGCTTGGATGGCTGAACTCTAGGAAGCAGCAAATTGCCTCTGTGGCTGCTGCCTCCGCTGTTGCCATGGCTCCAGCAGCAAACGCCATGGTTGACTACGACAACATCCAGTACCTGGGTGGAAGCGACAAAGTGGACATCAACAATGCCAACATTCAGGCCTACAGGCAATTCCCGGGCATGTTCCCAACTATTGCAGGCATGATCGGCACTCATGGTCCTTACAAGCAAGTCTCTGACATTTACAACATCCCAGGCATGGAGGATAAGCTGAAGAACATTGTGAAGAAGTACGAGGGCAACTTGGTTTGCTTGCCAGCAAACCCTGCCTACTTCATTGACCGCATCAACAACGGCAGCTACCGTTGAGGCACTTTTTAAGCTCTATTTGTTCAAGGCAACCGACCGACTCAGTGGCAGTGGCCAGGTTCAGAAAATCATGCAGGGATACTGGAGGTTGGTGTCGAAGTTTTGACCTTTCAATAGTTGAATTTAGTTTTGGAGATCTTCAATCCAGCACAAAACAGATTTGTTTCGTTGTCATGAGAGTCGATTAACCGGATGAGAGGAAGTGTGGTGGGATGGAGTGTGACATAGGTCAAGACTTGCCATTGTGGACCGCAGATCTCGTGATGAGTTTGCATTGTCTTAGACATCGCACTGACTGTACTTACATAGGTATTTATATAGATATATTCATTATTTTATGTTTTTTGCATGAAGGCTTTTTTGATCCAAGACGAGGGCGCGATTAGCTGCTAGCTATCAACCATAGATAGCCATGGCACGTGTGCTGCTTGCAGCTGTGCTCCTCGCCATCCCAGCCTCTGCTTACGTGGCCCCCCGAGCTGGTGCAGCCGCCCCACAGAGTGCGCAGCTCCCTGTATCTCAAGTGCAGCTTGAGCCATTGGACTTGGAGGAACCCAGCCAGTCTGAGGGCGTCTTCAGCATCTTGACTGCTGGCTTTGGCGTTGGTGCTGTGCTTGGATGGCTGAACTCTAGGAAGCAGCAGATTGCCTCTGTGGCTGCTGCCTCCGCTGTTGCCATGGCTCCAGCAGCAAACGCCATGGTTGACTACGACAACATCCAGTACCTGGGTGGAAGCGACAAAGTGGACATCAACAATGCCAACATTCAGGCCTACAGGCAATTCCCGGGCATGTTCCCAACTATTGCAGGCATGATCGGCACTCATGGCCCTTACAAGCAAGTCTCTGACATTTACAACATCCCAGGCATGGAGGAAAAGCTGAAGAACGTTGTGAAGAAGTACGAGGGCAACTTGGTTTGCTTGCCAGCAAACCCTGCCTACTTCATTGACCGCATCAACAACGGCAGCTACCGTTGAGAAGGTAGGATAGATTTTTAGCTGTTGAGGCTGGCCAAAAATGGACTGATGCATGAAGGGGGTTGTCATAGATGGTTGGTTTGTTTGGTGGTTGGCTTCGAAAAGAGGAAGGGCAGGGTGACCATCCCCAAAAGGACTTGATCGTCCATGGTTCACACCAGTTCATGCCATCTGAATTACAGCAGTTGTTGGCTCTGCCTGCAAGCAACAGCTTGGAGCCAACGAACCCTTTATCGAGGCTCTAGCAAATCTGTTTCATTTTTAAAGTTTGGGCAACCCAGGGCTAAGGGCATCAGCTATTTTTGAAAACCCGACATCAACAGATCAAAAGGAATGTCTTGCATGACATACGTAAATTAGGCAAGACTCAAGCAAATTCAGCTGCAATATTTGAATCTGGATTGGAAATCCGACCCTGCATGACTTTCTTTGCTGCTCTTCAAGCAGTGTTTGAGCAAAGCTGCCAAAGACGGAAGGATGATTCGCTTTCCTGTCCCTTGGTTGAAGTAGAGTATATAGTCATATAGTCAGTTCGGTTTTAAGCTTAGTTGCACAGCCAGATATGTTGTCAAGTCTTGCTGGTGGTTGTTGTTGTTGTTGTTGTTGTTGTTGTTGTTGTTGTTGTTGTTGTTGTTGTTGTTGTTGTTGTTGTTGTTGTTGTTGTTGTTGTTGTTGTTGTTGTTGTTGTTGTGGGTGGTACTACCTGAGATGCCAAGGCAGTGAAGCCTTTGTGGAGTATGTGAAGAATCACTTTCAGGATGTTTGCGATGATGTTGTGGAATGTACCATCCTTGATCAAAAGAATCAGGTGCCGATATTCTGTGGCGGTGTTTTTTTTCAATGTTGTGAGTTGCCCCTTACCCCTTTGTTGCTTCGGGGTATAGACGCAGAATGGGCGCGAGATTTCAATCTACTACATGAAATGTTGGGTTGACGTGGATGTTTGCCGGGGGCAACGATTCTTGACACATAGTCTCACATATCTTTTATACGCTGTAAGGAATTCATCGCTTTTTTCACGGGAAAACATATCTGAGTCTGTAGACGTGAGAAGGTGGAACAATCTTGATGTTATGATGATTTTGCAAAGTTTTGTGTTGAGTCCGGTCCACTGTTTTTCTGCCCGTTTCTACTCTAAAAACGCATCCGATTTGAGTAATCATAGTAATCACGACTCTCATCGGATGTATGTACTGCATCAAGTTTGTGAAGCTTAGCAACACATTTTCAAGTCCCAAGTTATGAAGCTGGAAATGGGACCACCTTCTGCGTTTTTTGCTTCAAATTTTCTGTGTGACTTTCAGCCACGTGGTTGCCACCATGTATGCAGAGCAAGTTGAACCTTCAGAAGTTTCAGTCCTTTATAAAGGCCAGGAACGTTTTCTTTCACCCCCTACCCCCAGCAAAGTGCACCTCCTTTTGTTTGAGGTGCTAAACTCCCCCTGCAGCCTGGTGGTGGTTCATTCTGCCCCTGGCTTTTCGAAGAAGATCTTCTATTTGAATCGATACAGCTACTTGGCTTATCAAACGAGACCAGTGCAGTTTGGTACGTCCGTGAGGCAGTTGAACGATTCGTTGATGAAGTGAAGGTGGTGATATCATTGTCACATCATTGTGATGACAACAAAAAAGTGGATTGGTTGTTTGCCTTTGAAATTCTTTGGATCTACACCCCATTGAGTAACAGTGGCAAATAAAGGCTTATAGGGATTCCCCGCTAAAAACGGGAGAAAATTCTGGTGGTGACTGGAATCCTGGATTCCTGGGAGGTGAAACCCAATGCATCCTGCATTCTCTAAGGCGATCTGATTGCGCGATGTGATGCCAGCTATATGAATGAAAAACTGGCCAACAAGGTGAAGGATATATTGGATGCTTGGTTTTTGCTTGACAATAATTTTGCTTATTCGCTTTTTCCAAATGAGAATCAGGGATGGACACAGAATCACAGTTGATAGATGGTGTCATTCACTTGTGTGCAGATCAGGAAATCATGTGGTCTTCTGCCCATTTCCCTTCGCCTGGTCCCAGCTTACATCCAACCTGCTTCATTTTTGGTCGATTGATCTGTGGTCCACATAAACAGATGGTACAACAAGTGCCCTCTGAGATACCTCTTCGGACCTTATCAGATGGCTGTCCATTTCTGAAAGTGAATCCTGAACGACTCTGCAGGCGCATCAAAGACCCTTGGATGTTAGAAAGCATCGAGTTACCTTTGAAATGCCCTTGGGAAAGCAAGGAGACAGATACTTTGGTGGCTTTAGTGAAGGAGGTAGGTTACATGGGTTGGGCTGCTGTAAAGGAGGAATTGGAAAAGCGAGGTATTCTGCGAACGCCTGAGCAGTGCCAATATCATTGGCGAGAAGTTTTCCAAACAGAGCTGAAGCAAGTACCTTTGATGCGAACACTTGAAAATCGTAGTCTTGGAGAACGATGGAGGAAACGTGATGATTCCATTACTGCTGAATTTGAAGCTCTACTCTGCGATGAAGAAGAGGCTCCATTTTCAGACTTAGGTGATGGTTTGATTATGTGGGCACCTTTATTGGCATGTTACCTTTCACCAAAACAAAGCTTACAGTGCCCTCCTGCGAGCTTGTTGCCGGAAATTATTCAAGAAGACTTCCTCATCGGTCTTTCATCTTTCTTCCGAACACCTCTGATCGATCGGAGTGGAGTACTGAATCAGGACTGGAGTTGTGTTGGCGTTTTTGGTCGTCCTGATTTTTTCCCATGCAGGAAGCGTCTGCAACCTAAACCTAAAGGCACATGCTGTGAATTTTATGTCTCATGAGTTGCTTCCTTTCATCCTGGAACTTAAGCGCAAAAGCACCAAACTTACATCAAATCACCGGGGATGTTGGAAGGGGATCCTTGTCGGCCTTCCAGTTGTTGGATCCATTGGGTGAAACCCCAGGACTGCAGTTTGCGCTTTGGGGTTCTGGATCCGCTTCCAGCAAAAGATGAGACTTTTCGCAGTGATTTGGCAACAGCTACTCGGATTGGCAGGATGGCTGGGACTGGTTGTTGCAGGAAGTTCTGGATATAGATCACCTGTTTCATTCATGGTGGAAGGGTTGGAATGTCAAAGAATGAGTTTTGGAACTTGAATGAATTTGTGTCGTTAATCTGACAATGATAAAAAACGCATTGCAGTTGGGTACGAAATAAAACACCATTTGAGTATCGGACAAAATTAGGTATGACCAACGTAGTATTGAGAGGGTCGTGGGGTTGCCATCACTGCAAAACTGATAGTCCCTTCGCCATGTACCAAATTTTGTCCAAAGCTCATTTGTGGAGCTTATAACCCCCAGGATGTCCTTCGACCCGGTGGGCTTAGGTCATGGACCAACGAGCGGAGTCGCTTCTTCGCCTGGCGCACGAGAAGAATTGCAAGCTGGAAGTCCTGTGGAGTGGAGGTTGGGCAGCTGTAACACCGTGCACCAGTTAGGATGGTTTAAACAAAGGTGAAATCCATTTAGGGAGATTGATCATATCAACTTGTTGGAAGGATGTTGTTCAGGAATCGTAGTATGAACTTTGAGCAATAGATTTCCTGAAAACGAATTTGTGCAGGAATTGATTCGACCTCACTTCTGATTGCGCTGTTACGAGCACTGCATCCTCAGTGGAGACCAGGGCAAGAGAGTACTTTGGAACCAGGACAGTGGGAAACAGGGCAAGACCAAGCAGTGCAGTGGAATTAGGCCAAAGTGTCTCACTAAAGTCGACCCAACAAAAATCAAGGAGACTCTAACTCTAGGCATGATCTCCTTTTTTTTCCTTCTTTTCTTGGCATTATTAGGGAATATCTGGTTACATAGCGAATCAAGATTGTGTTACCTCCCTTCCGTCTCTAAGAGTTGTCGACTCCATGGGTCCATGGGCCTTGGCTGTGAGAATCCAGGAGGATGTGACAAAGTGATCGTCCGTTGTAGTGCTGATTCTATTGCTGAGTATGCCTGGTGCCTTTGATGAAAGTTGTTGATCTACACCCAAACTTTCACTAGAGAGTACATCTATCATCATTGATTTAGATTAGATCTCAGGGATGAGACCTGCCAGATCTCATGGATTTCAGTTTTATTGAAGGTTTTTTTTTGTTTCGAGGGTGTCCAAAACAAGGACGTGTCCGGATTTCGAGGTTCCACGAGAATGTCTTGTTGAAGTTGGCCGAAGCGGGAGGCATCAGCATTGAGCCCTTGGCCGATTCCGAGGAAGCCACCGAGATGTCGGCGCCCCCTTCACCCTCCAACAAGCTTGGGGACGAGTTCCAGATTTTGAAAGTCTCTAAACATGAGTCCTTTTGGGGAAAACAAAAGCGGTTGGGGTAACCCGGGTAACCCGTGAGTTTTTTTTTTGTGAAAGCTATTTTTGTCCTGGAAAATGGTAGTTTGAAGCTATGAATCCAAACCTCCAAAAAACGGGATCAAAAAACGATTGATCTAAACTCTCAACTACTCCGATCTTGAATTTCACAAACCGCCGAAAGTCAGGGACCCAACCAACGGATTCACCGATTTTTTTCAGAATGGATTCTTGGGTTTACAAAAGTCAGTGAAGAACAGAGGGTTGAAAGACCTCCCATTTTTGATACATGGACTCCCCCCTGTTGAAAAAAACAACAACATCAACAGATCAACTGGGTGGATCCGCAGGAGGTTACAGCTCTTTGGGAAGGTCCCACCTCGCGCTTGACCGTCACGGGTGAATGTGGTGATCAGATTTTCGGTTCACAGCTTTTGGAGGTGGATCAGATGGGGAATATTTTTCTTTTTTGGGGAGAAAAAGACAGGCAAAAAAGATGATGGATGAAGATGAAGTATCAAAATTTCTTCAAAATAATCTATCATGATAATCTCTAATCTATATGTTGAGCATTTTTGAGCAAATGTTGAAACATGGATCTATGGTAGTGACTCTTAGTGATTTTGGGAGATGTAAACAGAATCCCAGCAGTTTTTGCAGTGGTCGATTCTACAGTAACAAATCAACCGCTTGCTCGATGACATTTCAGTGTACGAAAAGATCCTTTCTCCGCTGAGAGGCAGCCTTTGTGGAGTCTGAACTTCGTGCTATTTATCGTTTGGGGTTGGATGCTCCATGGCAGGAGCAACTGAAATCCATCCATGATGCCAGCTTGATGCAATGAGGAATCATCGAGATTGTTGTCAGGATACCTTGTTACAATGTCTGCTGGACATGGGAGTGGTGAGGCACTTTTCGGGTTTCTGTTTCTGAATGTAGGATGATGATGTCAACTTGACAACAACAAATTAAATGGATGTAAGGATATTGTGTTGCGTGGGTGTTGGGTGTTTCCAGGCCTGAACTCAAAGAACGCTGGTTGGCTTGGTTCCTGTTGGATGGCTCAGCTTCTTGCACTCCTGAATCCAGCTGAAAGTGGACATGTGGGCATTTTCTTTGTGCACTAAGGCCGTTTGTGGAGAGGTGTCCATTGCCAGTGTTGACAACCTTTGACTTGTTCCTCAGCATTTCTTTAGTGTAGTATGTATGTGCTCTGTCACAAGTGCAAACTTCACTTGGGATGTCTTTCCACCTCGTCATTTCGTGTGATGGGACGATGTGAGGCTTTGGTGGCTCAATATTGCGTGCAAATGGCAGACGGTTTGTTTGAGGCACTGGATTAAACCCCGTGTGGATTGGACCGAAGCAATGGGTGGTTTGACTTCATGAAAAACAGGCTCTTCCAGAGAAGGCCCTCCTTGTCCTGGTCCGACTTGAACCGGATCATTCATTTTTTCCAGACCGAGGAGCACCCAAGTTGTGCACAACACACAAAAATTCATCAACAACTGTTTTTTTTCCTCTTGGTGTGATCTTTTAAATCCTACTGTAAAATTCTTGAAATTTTTGGAGGAATTTCAACAGTGGTCCTTTGTCCCCGAGAACCACGCGGCCAAAATGACAGACCACTCCGTTTGGTGAGCTGCTTAGAGCACCTGCTAGCTGTCGAGAATCTGCACGAGTCTGGTTCTTAGGTCGACCTATAAGCAGCCTTTGAAGGAATACATTTTCCACTACACTCAGGACTTGACTGCAACCACTGTTGCTGAAAGAAAAGAGATCTTTTATTCTTATGTGAGCATGGTACAGAGATACAGAGCCATGAAGTTATGCATTAATTAATGCAGAGGCAGAAAGGAGATGGACCTTTATGTACTATTTGAACGCTACCTTTTTATCTACCATTTCGCATTCTTGAATTTTGGCCATCCCGGAAATTCAAAAAAATCAAAAAAATAAAAAAACCTGGCCATTTTGGCCATCTCTGGGAAGAAAACTGGTGGGAAGGGTCTGTTTTTTTTTGATTTTTTTTTTGTTTTT
>DF242915.1:30990-42880 GCA_000507305.1 Breviolum minutum Mf 1.05b.01 | reverse complement strand
GGTTGATGATGATGATGATGATGATGATGATGATGATGATGATGCTGCTGCTGCTGCTGCTGCTGCTGCTGCTGCTGCCGCTGCTGCTGCTGCTGCTGCTGCTGCTGCTGCTGCAGTGATCACAATCACAAATTTATTTTGTTTTCGTAAAAATCGTTTCATCAAGAGTTTCAGAGGCGCACCAAGATCGAACGTTCGAACATTTTCGAATTGCAAGTTGGAGAGTGGAAAAAAACTGGTTGGATTTGTTTTTTTGAATTGACGCCCTGTCCTCCAGGTGGCCTTTGTTCTCGATGTTCTGAATTGAAAAAAGTGGATCTCAAGAGTTGAAACCTCAATTTAGAGGTTTCTGGTGCCCGTGGTGTTTTTTTTTTTGAAATTTGGCATGAACATGAGGATGTGTCCGAAAATGGTGGGATATTCCCCCAAATCATCCATATTAATAGGGTTTTCCATTATAAACCATCCATGTTGGGGTACCCCTAATTTTAGGAAACACCCACATGAATTTATGAAAAACCATTTGACCAAATCAACAATGCATAATATATTTATATATACATGCAAAAAACATGTGATAGCTCGCTACTGAGTAAGCCAAGGTGCTGGTATTCGACCAGAGGACTTAGAGGAGGGCTGAGGGTGGGGCGTGCCGTTTTGGGGGCACAAACTCAATGTTTTTGGATGGGTAAAAACCAACCAAGATGTCATGGTGTTTTTTTTTTGTGAGTTGAAATGATTCGTTATTTGTAGTCATATGATTTTTTCATGTGATACCAAGTTCATGGTTCAGAAATCCGGCTGTTAACCAGTTTATATTGTAGTCTATTTCCCATGATTTACAGGGTTTTAGGACCATCCATTTTTGATCTCTCATCCAAGATCCCCGAGCTAAAACTGGGCTTCGAGTTCACGAGGATGAAGTCAACCCCGTGGGCTCCGAAGATGACAGGCAAAAAGGGGGTGGATGACCAAGGCTTGAAGCCATTTAAATGGGACCCATTTTTTTGGGGGGTAATTTTGGGGGAATCCTCCTTAAAAACGTGCATTTGATTTTGGGTTGGTGTAATATAATGACCCCTGGATGGTGATGATGATGATGATGATGATGATGATGATGATGATGATGATGATGATGAGTTACCCCTTTGTCCAGTGACTGAACACTTTTACCATTCAACAGGCTAAACGAACCACACATTTTGACGGAATGCCAAATCGCTCGCAGGTCGGAGGCCGATTTGCAGTCTGAGGTCGGGAACAAAAAAAAAAGTGAGTTGTTGAGGTTGGTTGGTGGAAGCTGCATATGCATACCCTTTCTCGGGTCCCTCCAATTGTAGTTTCCTGTCATGTAGGGTGGTTTTCCACTTCCGTGATTATAGGAAAAAGGATAGGAATCTTTGTTTACAAAGGAATGGAAACATTTGATAGCGTTTTTTGAGATGTGGGATACGTGTTGGAAGAAAATAAAAGAACCAACTGTAGCTAGAAAGGAACCATTTTTGCTGAAAACTTTTTGCCCAAAGCTTCGGAGAAATTCTGGCAGTAGTGATATTTTCCAGCTGTTGGTTGGCTCATTTGGCTGATCGTTTTTTTTTTCTCAAAAAATCCGGCAAGAATTTCAGGTTTGACACCATGGAAAATTTTCGGTCAAATTTATTGGGACCCTTTGCAACGGTTTCTGAACTCCCCCAGGAATCTTGGAAACCAAACCGTCTTTGTTCCTTTGGATTCCTTGTGACCACCCCACGACCTTTGTTTGCAAGGTGGGTGACACGGCTGAAGACTTGAAGGAGGTGAGGTGGTCAACTTTTTGGATGGACGACTTGATGGCATTTAGGTATCAGAGTTGGCTTTTAAAGATTGCTCTGTTGCACCCGCCAGGGCATCCAAAAGTTGTTGGAAGAGACTGGAAGGTGCAAAGTCGTCAGGGGAAGCATGGAACAAATTTGCTTGGCGAAAAGTGGTGTTTCGGTTGAAGGCCCCCATTGAAATCTTCCAGATTTTTTCATGGTTCACTCAGGATGCAGCGGATGATTTATTTTTGCGGATGGGAGTGCACACTGAAGTTATAAGCCTTGTGTTCTTCGGTTTAGGTTCTGAAAATATCTGCTTGTATTCAATTTAGTAAGAAGGCAGCATTGTATTTTGGTTTCTCCAAGTTTATTCAGATGATTTATTTCAGAATGACACACTGAAAACTTCTTACAAAAAAAAATCCCTATTTTTTTCTGAGTCGTCTCCAAGAAATCGTGTTGCTTGCGTTGCAGCGGCGTTTTCTCCGCGTTGGTCGTTCCGCTGGGTTTTTTGATTCGACATCTGGGATCCAGGACCTTGGAACGAGGTGGCGTGGGAATGCTTGGAGGATCATCCCGAGTTTCAGTGGTCAATCGGCCCAATGGTTGGTTTTTTGTTAGAAGTCCCTTAAGGATCGGGTGGTTTTTGTGTGTTTTTTGTCCAACTATCAGATGGCCGGAACTTCGTGGATCTTCATCAATGGGGGTTGATCCGATCACCACTTGCAATCACATGGGATGATCTTCCAAGTGATGGTCCATTGGAGCCTCGGATGATCCGGAGTCATTGCCCGGTGAATTCGCCGGGATGTTGTTGAATGGGAAATTGTGGAAATCGATTTTTCCGATGTCCTGAAATTTTTGATGCACATTGGGAGAGTTTCAAGGTAGGCAGGCCCGTGAGATTTGATGTTTTTTTTGGCCATCGGCTAGAGACTTGGCACTCAGTTTTCCAGTTTGCATAATTTCTGTAGACGAATCGATGCTTTTGCAAATCGATTCCCAAGAATCTTTATGCCAACGAGGCAATAACATCATTGCCCAATTTATTTCTTCAGCAACCTTGGAAGCGAGTAACTGTGTAGTTGGCTTTAAGTCCTACGGACTTACAACTTACATCAACTTTCCAAACTTCAGAGAATTTGAACATTTTCATTTTCCGGAAAAAAAAACATCCCCAAAACATCCCGTTTTTCCCAACAAATCGAGGTCCCACCATTGGGGGAACCTTTGATTTTCATTGGCAGCTTCCCATGGCTTTAAGCCGCGACCGGAAGGGCAAACCTTGGCCTTGAAGGAAGCCATAACAGCAGCCAGGGAGCCCTGGGAGGTATGGGAACTTTCAACCCAGGAGTGTAGGGTGTTTCCCGTTTCTTTCGAGAAAAATCCATGGCGTTTATAACATGGACGTCATTACACGAGTTTGGTCAAAAAACGGTGGACTTTCAAACCGTGCCCGTTCAGAAAGAAGTTGAACCTGATTGGGAGGCTAAGAAAAATAGGGTGAGGAACGATCTCATCAAGGAGGATGGGTTTGGGTTGGGCGGATGTTTTGATGGGTCTGAAAATTGGAACCATTTTTTTGGTATTTGGTGGAGTGGATGCGAGTTGAATCCTAGCGTTTAGATGAGCAATTGTGTCGTGGAGGCGATTCTTGCAAACGAAACTGAGACTCGATGCAGTTTAAAATCAATCTGAAAAGACGATTCTTGTGAACTCCCATAGGAATTCTCTCTGGAATGCCAAAGGCATGTAATGTAATAATGTTGATGGTTCAGAAATCCTGCACCACCTGGGATGTACCATCAACAGTATGTGAGCAGTTTTTGTTTCCTTCAAACGTTTAGGGAAAACTTCCCTTCAGGCAGAACGTCGCCTGGAACATCATCAGCTAGGGCAGAAGCGACAAGAGTCCGAAGTCAAGGTGCAAGCGTGGGGAACCCACAAATATGGGTGTTTCGGAAAATAGGGGTACACCCAAATCATCCATTTTAATAGAGGTTTCCATTATAAACCATCCATTTTGGGGTACCTCTATTTTTGGAAACACCCATATCAGGATCAGAAGCGTTGCCTTCCATTTCTTCATCATCTCCGTTGACCAAAAATTCATGTGTTGGATGGACTCCCGGACTCCATGGCTTAGAAAAACTCCGAGGCTTTGAAATTTTAAGGCCTCCCCAAAAAGAACGAACCAACTTTAATGATTTCCACATAGTTTCAGAGGTGTAGACATTTAAGCGGGAAAGACCGGAGGTCTATCTTGGTATACAGTATATATTTTTTTATATTCGTAGTAAAGACATACACTACCTTTTTTGAATCTTAGTCAGAAAAATCGGGACGTTTTGATGAAAAGATGAATCCTTTCACTGGGTTTTTAGAGACTCTTTGGGCTCAACCCAAAGTCTTGGGCTTGGTGAGTTCGGTGATTTGAAAGAAGGCTGGCGATAGATGTGGGGTCAACCACCAAAACCCCAACCATCTCCTCAAGCCTTCTGAATTCTTTGCTGCTTCGAAAGGTGTCCAAATGGCTGCAGAAAGACTCTCGAGATTTGGAAGAATGTGAAAGGCACAAGTCAACCTTTGACAGTTTGTTTTTGTTCAAAGAATTTTCTGAGGCAAAAGGTACTACACAAATTGCGGCATTTTGTAATGTCATCAGTATGTCTTGGGTTCAAAGGGTCGATGGTTGGGTTCTTTGAAATCACTGTCCCCACCGGTAATGGGAACTTTGGAAAAAATAGTTGCTGAGCCTCAGAACGCTGAGCCTCGGATGTCCACTCGAAAGACCCTCATGAGAGCCACAGACAGAAATTGGAGGGTCGACCCATTTGGGGTGGCTCAAACGATGGCCGATGGTAACTTTGGGGGGTGATTTCCCTTCTGGTGCATGGTTTGGGTTGGTCATGTTGGTACTGGTAATATAATAATGACTCAATGACCATTGAATTCGTCAAGTTTGGCATGGTAAGGATGATTCGGATTCACTGGTGTTTCCCGGTGAGGCTTTTGGAAGAAGCGGTACGGAATCAGTGTGATGAGCAGGCTGAACATGCTGGCGGTTTGGCTTGACAAAGAAAAGTTGAAAAGTTGAAGAACTTGGAGTTTAGAAGCCTTCGATGTGCTAGCAAATGATGTGTTGGATCAAGAAAGCATCCTTTTCTTCCATGTATCTTAGAGGGGGTCATGACATTACCGGTTTTTTGGGGGAATCAAACAATCATACATTGTATTGTTTTAAGTCATTTTGAGTGGATTTCCCTTAAAATGGTGCATTCTTTGGGTTGGTAATATAATGACCTCTGCTATACATAGCGAATCTACTGTTTTTTTTTCCATTCCTCTTTGTGCCCTTTTACCTGCCTCCAGATGCAAAAGACCTTGCAGAAACGTTTGGCAGAGCTGAAGATCACGAGGTGACAAGGGGACTTTTTTTTTCTCAAAGAATCGGGAAGGTAGCCCCAATGGGGCTGTTGACAAAAATGCTTGGTGGAGATTTTCGTGCCATGCTCCACCGAGGCCTTTGGAATCAGAAGAGGCCGCGCAGGTCGGCGGGAATTCTGAAGACCAAACGCCACAACCCAAAACCACCACTTTGAAACGGCTGTGCAAACGGCTGAAGGCTGGTGCACACAAAAACCTCGGGTTTGAATAGTTTCCTCAGGAACTTTTACTATAAAGTCTAGTCTATAAGCCCATAAGTCTACCAGCATCTTCCAAAGGGTGCTGTTTGATTCTAATGGATGGTGTATAGGCACCCCTTATCATCCATGCAGCACCCTTTGGAAGATCCAGGTATGAATATAAGATTGACTCGATTGACTGCCACTTTGGATATCGCAGATCTCCCCGGTTTTTATCCGAGGCCAAGGAGTACGTGGTCGAAAGTTGCAGGGATTTCGTTTCACAAGCAAGTCAAAAAGGCCGGCGCTTTCTGAGACAAGAGATGTTTGTCTCAAGAGAGAGTTGGGAGTTTGAGGCAAGTTGCTTGGCAGTTTTTTTTTTTGGTGAAGGAGTTTTTTATGGGGTGTTTTTTGAGAAGGTCAGGATTGATGGAGTCAAGAAAGATGGATGTGCGGATGGAAAGAGTGGTCATGTCATGTGCCAGGAGCCTGAATTCTTGATTGATTTGTATCATTGGCAATTGGTACATTCAGCCCTGATCACTAAAAATCAATTCCTCATGCCTGCAAGCCGCCCAACCTTACTGGTGCATTATTTGTTTCGCGGCCAGGTCGCCCCAGCCTCTTCTTGAACCTGGATGAAGGGTGCGGTTTGTAGCACGTTTTCTGCCAACAGTAATTCTCAGAGATGCCATCTTCAGATCCCCAAGATGTGCGGAGTTTGCATGTGATGGTCAGGAACAAGTGCACGGCAACGATGTACTTGAACCCTCCGCTCCAAGTGCTCTCCGTGAAGGCCGCGGGGGAAAATCGTGGAAAACTCCAAAGTCTGTGGAAATCAGATTCCATAGATGACACGAACAGATTCTCTGAGGGATCATGCTGACATACGAAACATCCCTTACATTTGTCTTGATGAATTGAAGCTCTTGATAAGAATAGATAAGATCCCACCTGCAAGGTTTTCATTCCTACTGACCCGAAAGTTTCATCAAATTCCAAGGTCCATATATAGCTTGTGTATATAACCACACCTCTGACGGAAGGGCCTAGAGGCCATCCATCGCTTGAGGTGGAAGATGGTGATGATGGAAGCCTTCAGCAGAACTATCAGGAGCCAATTTGTTTTGCTGCATTTTTGCCGTTGAATCGACATGAAACTGGTTTGCAATTTGGGAAGACTTCCCATGCCAAAAAACAGCGTGAAAACCATGTTGAAAGCATCGAAAGTCTATCCACAAAAAGGGGATTTTCTACAGTGATCATCATGTGATCATTGTGTCACATTGAGACGATGCCATTTGGTGTTTTTTTTTTTTCCGCCGCAAGCTTTGCAGTTTTTTTCCATACAGCTGCCGTTTTAAAGATTCATTTCGGTCACTTCTGTCCCCCTCTTCCAGATGGCACTGCAGCTGCTGCTTCTTTGCGTTGCGGTTTCCACGGTCCATGGCATTGACAATGGCCTGGGACGAACACCACCTATGGGATGGAGATCGTGGAATTTGTATGGAGCGAATGTGAACCAATCCGTGATACAACACATCATGGATGGGATGGTCTCACGAAAGCGACAGGTGAATGGTGTTCCCACTTCCTTGTGTGACTTGGGCTATTGCGATGTGGGTTTGGATGATAACTGGCAGGACTGTAAGGGAGGTCACCAGTATTCCTATCATGATGATGCGGGTATTCCCATCATCAACACTGACCGCTTCCCTGATATGGTGGCGATGACATCGCACGCTCATCAGTTGCTTGGACACCAACAAGGTCGTCAATCAAGCTGCTTTCTGAATCGATCTTGGGTTTTTGAGGAAGTATCTGTATGTACTGGCGAAGTTTACCAAATACCAAAGTTTAGGTGGGAAGCTGAAAACATATGAAATTATGGGTTTCCAAACAGAATCAAGGGGCGAACATTTTCAGGTTTTTGATGGTGTATCACCATAGAACTTGTCAATGCTTGTCACTGATCTTGAAATCGACCTCGCGGGGTTCCCCTCCTTTGAACCCATAGACATGGGGAGATCTCATGCCAAAAACCACCGACTGGTCCCGGAGCTCACCAATGCCACTTCAACAAGCATGTGCAGGATGGAGAGGAACAACAAAACCTGCCAAAAGGGGGGGCCACAATTTTAACCATTTTATTTTTCCTTTTCGTTTTTTCCAAAAAAAAGAGTGTAAAGTTATTCCGTCATTCCCCTATTCAAAAGAAGTTGGGTCCTTCAGAAACATCTGGCCCAACACCTAGGTCATCGAGCGGGATTTCCGAGAGTTTACCACTGGGTCAACGTGTCATCTTAGCCACACCTGCTAACTGCCACACCCCATTTTGTTGGAAACTACTCATCCTAAAAGACTTGAACATTTTCATTGAAAGCGGTCCATCCATTCCTCATTTTTGGTCATCTGAAACTACCCTCCGGTAACCGAACATAGCAATTGGAAAATGGACCCTTTGAAGATGTATTTCCTATTGAAAATGGTGGTATTCCAGCCAGCTATGTTAGATTACCGGAGGGTACCTAAAATTGAAAGCCGCCTTTGACTCCAATTTCTCAGGCTGAATTTGACCGCTGGCTGGTACTTGAACAATTGCATTTGCTCCGAGAAGCTGGCCACGGATGAGATGTACCTTGGTTTTTTTTTGCCACGGGAAATGGTGGGTTTCCCCTGGAAAAACCTGAAAAAAAGGGTGTGGTGAGGTGGTAAGGGGATGGGGTGGCTAAAGACGTAGCAGTCATATGTTGTATTACTAGTCTATGTTCTTCATCATTCTCGTCTTCTTCCTCTTAGTCATTCGTATCACTATTATCACAATGATGATCATGGTTCAACAGCTGTTTCTGGTTCCCTTCATAGGTGGTAGGTAGCATAATCACCCAATTGGCAATACATAAGTGGTACATAAGTGGTATATACTGCCAATTGGGTGATTATATGCTACCTACCACCTATTAAGGGAACCAGAAACAACCATTGAATGGTGACGATGATCATAACAAGGATTATGAGGACGACCAGGGTTGGATGACATAAGTACATTTCGACAATGAGGGCTATGAAGACGATGAACATCTCAGTATCATCATCATCATCATCATCATCATCATCATCATCATCATCATCATCATCATCATCATCATCATCATCATCATCATCATCATTCCGCCCTTTCCTTGCTTCCTTTGTGGCTTTAAAAGACCCACGGATGTTCAATGCAACCCCTTGACCCAGGTACCAGAGCGACGTGGCAGCGCTGACGGTCTTCGGTTTTGATGCCGTGAAGTTGGATGGTTGTGGCCGTCAGACGGACGGGTTTTTATTGCGGCGGTTTGAGGGTCCGATGGTTATCAAGGGGAGCTGATGGCCACCTGAAAAACATTACGGGAGAAAGCGCACCGGGGCCTAATCAGGGTTGTATGTTCCATTGAGAGATATCCAATAAGTATGGGGGTAGTGAGGTTAAAAGAGATTGGGGGCCCCGAATCCTACGAATACATTGGGGAGTCATGTGGAGCTAACCGCCTGTTCGCCGATTTGCAGGGGCAATCTAATTGAAGTGTACAGTATGTGGTGGTTTCATTTCTTCTATAGGCCGTTCAGGCCATCACAATGGATGAGGGTGAATGAGTCTTTTCTGGCTTTCGAAGCTGGAGCCACCACAAGGTTCCGAAAGGCATGTCAGTAATATAGTGGGTATGGCCCCCTACCAGTAACAAGGACCACCAGCTTGACATTAGATTAGATACATTTTTTTTTTTGGATCGGGAACCCGAAACTAAATGATAAGCCTTCATTTGCCAGTGGCTTATTAGGATGGGGTACAACACCTGCCAACCGATATATTATACCTGGATCTTCCAAGTGTGTGAAAATTTGTGCCTTTTTGCCCAAAAAACCTTAGCAAAAGGCAGAAACTTTACTTACTAGTAGTTGGAAGATCCAGGTATATTAGTTTTTTTTTTCCGCGGAGAATAATATGGGGCATAGCACTTTGGACTGGCTGCTAAAAACGATTGCGTCCCGTTTAATGAAAACGTATGGATGCAGTACGATCTCCTGATCTCCTGATCCTTTCCTTAACGGTGATTAGTTGGGCTTTTGATTAGTTGGGCTATTGTCTCTAGTACACTAGTTTGTCAAGGAATCCTTCAGGCATACTGTATATATATATATATATATGTATGTATGTATGTAAAAAAAAAAAATATATATATATATATAATATAGCTTCCTTGAAGTTCTGGTACCAGCCTTCAGCTTCCTCAAAACCAGGACTTGGATAGGTGGGCCGATCTCTTCAACAAGACGGGGCGACGGATCATGATCGAAAACTGCCATTGGGGTGGTACTGTACCCAATGCCACCTGGTGTCCTTGGAACTTTTTCAGGCCGTTTGAAGATCTCATGGGTTAAAAGTTGTTGGGTTGACGCTGGGAGTCTCATGTGAGTCATGTGGTTTCCCTGGTAGGACCAGTGGCGATGTGCGAGCTTCTTATGGCAGTGTGGTTGGGAATTTGCTGACCACGGTGGAGTGGGCACAGAAGAATTTGTCCAAACCTGGTTGTTGGGCTTATCCTGACATGTTGGAGGTGCTGGATTTTGATCCCGGACTCGGGATTTTTTTCAAGCGGTTGTAAGGTTTTAAGGTGGTAACATATATAATCAATTGGCAGTATACAGTATAGACATGTATAGACCAATATATATGATATATATATATATATATCTACATAATACATAAATGTTTTTATGTCATGCTAAGTACCCCTTACCAGAAGCATCAAACATCCATTGATGGATGAATTCCATGGAGGGCTTGGGGCTTGAGCCATCTGTTTTTGGTGGAACCATGGAACCTTTTTGGCGACCAGTTCCCCCTGGTTGGTAGTATGGGAACTATTCTCATTCTCTCAGATAGTTGGGTATGGATACAATTCTGCTGTATCATTTTGTTGGGAATGGTTTGAAAGACCGGTTCAATGATAAGTGATACTGATACTACGATATAGATATACCAAGTATACCAATTACATGGGCTTTTGCTAGTTGTTGAGCTGCCTTTTTGGGGTCTACATACCTATTGGGGTTTCTCTAGGATGGGCTTCACTACAAAAGGTCAACCAAAAACACTTCTAGCGTAGTGCAATAGCAACATCTTGTTTGGTTCTTGGTGGCTAATCGTTTCCTTTCCTTCAGGGTTTACCCTTCCTAAAACTAACATAGCACCTGAAAATAGACCCCTGGAAAAGGAGATTCCTATTGGAAACCACGATTTTTAGGTGCTATATTAGTTTTAGGGAGTGTATGATTCCTTTTGGTTGGAAGATTCGTGACCCATTTTTGAAGTGTGAAGATGTTGACCGTTGACCCCGACCCCCCATCCATCAGTTGATGAAAATAAGCCCTTGGGAGGTGGGTTGCCAGCATGGTCCTGGTGGTGCTGGGGATCCAGGTGGGGGAGGGGTTGATGGATCAGCTGATGGATCAGCTGATGGCTTCGATGGGTGGTTTGGGGTTTCTGAAAAATGAGGAGCAAGGCTTTCTGAAAATGAGCATTGTTGGATTTGGAGAGTTTTGATTTTCGGTGGTGAGGCATCAGCTAAAACATTTTGGAAGGCCCTACCGCCTCAGGTGGATGGAAAGAGAGGGAAAACACACAAACATCAGGAGTGGCAGGGAGTTTTTGTTTCTTTTTTCATTTTTTTCGAAAATATATATTAAACAGGCTCCAAGTGTGGCTCGCGGCTCCAAACTTCAAAACGGCTGGTCCAGATTTTCGAAGGTCTGAGCTTCTTTGAGGCACGCTCCCATTTCAGTGCCTGGGCCATTGTTTCATCGCCACTGACCTTGTCTCATGATGTGCCTTGGTCGCGGCAGCATGTTGGATGGGAATGTGGAAGTCGGATGGGAATGTGGAAGTTGGATGGGAATGTGGTGGTCTATATAGTGGTTTGTTGTCTTTTGTTTTGTTTCAATGGTTTTGTATGGCTGGTGATGGGGTTGGTGCTTCACTATCCTAGAATGGTATTATTGCAGCAACCTGTAGCATCCAGCAAACAAGCACCGAGGGCTTCAAATTATGTTCGGCCATTTGCTTCAACGGTAAAAGTCGGAGGCTTTGGTACGTGTTTACTTTACTGAAAGGGAGCCTGTGCGCCCGTGTAATTTCCACATTGGGGGTTTTGTTGCTCACAGAGGGCCCTTTCAGTTGAAATGGTGGCTTTGGTTTTTGTACCGCCCAAAAATGGTTCTTTTAGTTATTGTAACACCAAAATATGTTGGTCTTGGTTTTTATCTCGGAGAAATGCCACACAAATTCATAAATCAAAAGCCAAAAAAACTCGAAGAAAACCAAAAAAAAACACCAAAGAAACCAAAAAAAAACAATCCCCTGGAGGAAACCCTTGGGCACAACATTTCTCCTAAGACTTTGGTTTTTTTGGTTTCTTTGTTTTTTTT
>DF242915.1:12487-30734 GCA_000507305.1 Breviolum minutum Mf 1.05b.01 | reverse complement strand
GCACACATGCATGTTCAACAAGAAGGCTCAAGAAGGCTTCTCTATTTAAATGTTCAAGGAGAAATACATCTGCAAAGACAAGTGAATTTTCTATTGCTATTTACGCGATCTTTCAAAAAACAAGTTTTTTTCACGACAAAACTGCTCTGCCAAAGGGGTACCACTGCCTTAAGAAAATTACATTAGGCTCTAGAAAAATGAAGAGACACGGACTTTGAAAAGGAAACTAGTAATGAAGAGAAACTGACGTTGAAAGTGAAATTAGTATGTTAAGAATACACCTTCCATTTTTTTGGAAGGAATACTGTTTTTAAAAAGGCTACATACATCATTGCCCAAAGGTACTACTGTTATACAATTATGTGAAGATTTATTTTTGACATTAAAGCTTTTAGTGGACTTTCTGGAAAATAGTGTTTTCTATGGAAATTGCACGGGCGCACGGCCTCCCCCTCTCTTACTTTAATGGGTTTTCCTTTTTGTTTCGGGGAATTCGTTCAGCATGGAGATTTTTCAGGTTTTGAGAGACGTCAAGAGGAACTTGGAACTGATCTGACCAACAGAAGACAAATTTTCTGACAACATGGTATCATGACTTGATGCTCTCCAAATTTCATGATGTTCACCTCCATTTTTGCATTCCAAAGGGCCGCAAAGATTGGGGGTGCGAGTTACTGGTACCACCATTTTGCTAAGAAACCTTCGTGGAACGAGCAGACTGAGAAGATGTCGTGTGAACCCAAGCATTCTGCAGGTCAACAACGACACTATCATGGACTCGATTTGGGACATCATCGCCAACAAGGTGGTGGGAACAGATGAGATGGGATTTTTTCGAAGGGGCGCCATGCTCAACTTCTCTTCAAGTTGACTTATTCTAGAAGACTAGATGGAGATTCCAAGTAATTTCTTTTTTTTGGGGGTAGCCTTATAGTCAATGTTTCAATGGACCTTGCCAATCAACTATCTATGGTTTCTCACCCTGAGATTGTTGGGATGGACCTCCAATTCAAAAAGCGTGAAATGAAACGATCTTCCTGCGAGTAGCAGCTAATGCTCCCCACGTTTTACATCACCACTTTCCTTTGATCCTCCAAGTCTTTTTATTCCAAAGAATCGTACTGAGACAAAAGTGAACTCGTTTTTTCCTTCATTTGTGTCATTTACAACCGAGTTACCTACACCTTCTGTTGTCGACACACAAGTGGTGGCATATCAGCGCCCGGTTTTTTCAGGGCCCACCTACTTCTTTCCGGCCAGGAAATCATTGCGGTGAACCAGGCCTGGGCTGGTCACAGTGGTAGTCCCTTCAAACAAGCGGAGTCCTATGTACAGCTGGGTGACTTCAACATGCAGATCAAGGGGGTGGTGCTTCCCCATCAAAGCCAGGTAGGTTTGGGAAGTTGGGGGAAGGAAGCCGAATCCTGGAAAACTACTGGAAAAGGTGCTGGTTTTGGTTCAGATATCCGGCTAAACACCCACACCACCGTTGGGATGGTCCTAAAAACCCCCTCGTAAAATTCATGGGAGAAACTAGCTTTCCCTCAACTGGTGAAGTTGATCCCGGATTTTTTGGTTGCCATCAACAGGGTGTTTCCAAAAATAGGGAGACCCCAAAATGGATGGTGAAAATAATGGAAAACCCTATCAAAATGGATGATTTGGGGGTACCATTATTTTCGGAAACATCCAACACTAGGAGTCCTGCCGTCCTTGTTTCTCGTGTCCAGTCCCTTCCCCCCCTTGTTTTCGGATCGAAAGGTTCCGAGCTGGCAATTTTTCTACAAGCCCATGGGAGGAGGCAAGATTGTGGTGCTGCTGATGAACCATGATTCGAAGGTGTAGAGCTTAGATTTTTTCGAGAGAAGACTCGAGTTGCAAGTCAAATGCTGGATAAAAAGGTGCCAGTGGTTGTTGTTTTTTTATTTTATTTTTTTTTTTTGTTTGTTGTTGTTGTTGTTGTTCCAAGGTTTTTTTCTCACTTCTCCCGTAGTAGTAGCTTACATACGATGCCTGAGGCGCAAGATTTGGTCTTGACTTTTTCGGATGTGCCGGGTATCACCTGCCAAAAGTGCAAGGTGCGATGCCTCTATGTCACTTGGCTCGTAGTTGTACGGGCTATATACCTGGCAAGACAGGCTACATACATGATGTAGTGTTTTAGAAAAGTTTCGATGTATTACTTGGAAACCACATTCTTTTCGATGGCAGGATATCTATAGGTGGATATTTTGGGTTGTCTTTCAGCAAATAAAGGTTTATATCGTAGGTTGGGATCCCCTATCAAAAAATATATCATAATCCTGGTGGTGACTTGCATCCTGCGGTCCGGGGGCAAGCCAAGAATTTATACCTCCATGGCTTTCCATGGATGGCTAAAAAGCCGGGGCGTTTAGCTGTGATGCTGTTGATGGTTCAGATCCGGCTAACCAGCTGATATGTCACATATCCCATTATTTACAAGGTTTTATACATCCCAGGTGGTTGTTTGGATTTCTGAACCATCAACAGTATTTCTTTTCTTTTGGGCCTTTCCAGAAGGTGCTTTTGGTGGAAGGATGATTGGAAGAACTTTTGGTGGAAGATGATATTAGTAAAACTCTGCAAGTGGCAGAAATTTATCGAAGAGGGTAGAGTTTGATGGAGAAAATCTGGTGAAAAAATACCCCCCCCCCGAAATTTAGCATGTATAATGGTTTCCAATAGGACTTTCCTTTTCCAGGGACTTATATATTTTCACGTCCTATGTTAAATTTTAAGTTGGGGTGAAAAACAGGGCTGGATTTTGGATATCAACAAAATGGTGTGCAATGGAAAAAGATGGGCCCCTACGAGTCATGAGTAGGGTGATATCACTCCACTCATAGGGGTGTTTTTAACCCCAGTTGCCCATTTATAAGGCCCATCTATAGAGATTCAAACTGCAATTTATAGCTAGTGGGGAGGGGTTGTGAGCCAAGAAAATCCAGCCATAATTTTGCGAAAAAAACCTGAGGTTCATTCCGACTTGGGCATTCATGATGGAACTTTCGTGGCCAAGGGCGTTCCTTCCCACGATTCGCGCATGTTCATGCTCTCCTCCCCCGCAGCACCAAGCAACCACGTGGTCTTCATGTGAAAGCTGCGTGGTTTCTCCGCCGCTCGGGCTGAGAGACGGGTATCCAAAACGGTGGGTGGTTTGAAACGGAGGGTTGATGAAGGGAAGATGGCCGTTGTGGATTGTAAATGCAAAAACCACACTGCAAAGGTCGGCTACTTTAGTTTTGGTTTGGGTATCCGTTGATGAAAATTTGGGAACCTCAACATTCTTTGGAGGACGGACCCGTTGATGCATCCGAGGCCGGCAAGTTCTTCCGGTTGACCGGAACCGTTTGCCTTCCTTGCTTGGAGGAAAACTTTTGTGGTTCCCAAACCAACCAACCAAATCCTTCAGGGCAGTGGCGAAGAAGTCGTCTCGGCAGCTGAGTGGCTTTGAATCCAGAGCTGAAGGGCAGACCACAAATTGCCAACCACGGAGGAGGAAAAAAGGAACATCAGAGGGGTTGGAGTGTCAAGTCTGCCACCGAGATGAAAGAAAAAACAAGTGCCCACGTTTTTTTTCGTTAGGTAGGTGTAAAGATCAAAATAGAAGCCAAAGCTTTACTACCATACGATGGGTTCAATATGGGTTTGTCTAGATCCTTCATAGTTCCAAGATGTTTCAATTTTTTTCGGGCTTCTACAATAACCAACCGCCCAGGAGACCTTTCTGAAGAGCATCACCGCTCTTCCGGCCAAGGTATGAAACTTTCTGCGAGTTGGAGTTGGATGGGAAATCTCCGAGTCGCAAAAAACACCATAGACGATGAAACTAACATGACTTATGGAAAATCACCATTTTGAATGCTTCAAATGATTAGCTTGGGGGTAACGTAACTATCAATTTTTGGGGACTTTTTTTACAAAAAATAAATTTGGATTGATGGGTCTTGATGGAAGTATTGGATAGTGCATCGTCAAGCGTGCAATGCATCTCACCTACTTGGTCTGAATTCGAACTCATTCACGCCGAGGCTCACTGTGCCTCGCAAAAAGACCGTGAATATACTTGCAATCCGACCACCAGGTAAATCATTTCAACAAAATCATCAATCCAAACTTTTTAGGTACCGAAAATAGAGGTACTTGATCGATGCGGTCGTTCCCATTTTTTGAGTCACCACGTACCTCCATGATAGATCCTGAAAAAGCTGTTGATAACGAAACCCTTGCAAGGACGATGAAATCATCAGCCAGCAACGAGGGTTCTTAGAACTTGAGTCAGGCCCCCAGTGCCGACACACACATGATGGCACGCCTGGCACGTCCAAATGAATGATGATTTGGTAAAACCTTAAAAATCCATGCGAAGCTTCCAGTGGTTGCAGGTGAAATTTCTGTGGAAATTTTTGGAGGTTTCTTTGGCCTGGGAAATTTTTCCCACTTGGCCTGTGGAAGAATTTGTACCATTTTCGAAGGAAAACTGCGCTCCCAAAAATTTTCCTTGTCAAAGGTAAAACTTTCAAAAATCGACAGACGTAAGGTTGGTGCCCAGAAAAAAACAGTTTCACTCATGAAAGTTTAAAGCAAAATATACTGCTTTGTTTTGCAGCTGTTTGAAGTTCAAGCCATGTCAATTTTTTCTAGATTTTACTACCCAAATTGTCCGGTGAAAAGATGCCCTAGGGATCCAATGACCTTCTGAGAATGGTAATGGAAGCCAAATAACCTTGCTGAGGAGGTGATTATGCACCCGGATCATCATCTGACAAGGTGATTGGATCCCTAGGGATGGTAGTCTAACCACCCACCCGAAATACCTGCCTTAACCTCGTTGGGTTTCGGTAGGTAGGCTAAAGCCCCCCGACCCAAAAACACCGAGGCATGGTGAGTCTCATCATTGTGCGGCTGTCAGGTGGGGCGTGGGGCTGGGAAGATGCTGGTTTTTTTCGGATGATATATTTTTGGGGGATGATTTTTGTTTTTTTGTTGGGGGGGATATAGAGGTTTTGCAAAAATGGATTTTTTGAAGATTTCCCGCGGAATTACTATTTAAAATCCCATCGTAAGAAGGTTCTTTTGTTTTCTTTTAAAACAATGATTCGCTGGAAATGACGACTGGAAAGTTGCGTCTCGTCGATGAATTAATCTTTAACCTTGCTGGAGTCCGTTGGTGAGGACGTTGACCCGCCCTAATGTGGAGAAAGTGATCAGTTAAATCTCATTTTGAGCTTTGGAAGTTTGATGAGATTTTCAACCCCATCCAAAAAAAAGGCGAAAATGGCAGGTGAATAGTGTGAATCTACTGCTTAGCTTTTCCACCCTATGACCCCGGAGGTGATCGCCACTTTCTTTTTCAGACAGGACTTACCGATTCGCTTCTACTGAGGTTGGGTTCAATGATATTCTGCTACAAATACCCATCGAAATCATGGGATTCCAACTCACAACACAAAACGACTTTGATTTGGAAAAATGGCTACCTTCGAGTAACAGTGGCATTTTTAGAGGGTTTTTAAAGTTTGGAATCAGCGATGTCGTCATCCTGGTGGTCACTCAACCATGGCGACCTGCGAAACGTTCGTTTCAGGTGTCAGGTGGAGGGCCGTTCGAAGGTCTGGTGTTTTGTGGAAAGCTCTGTGATGGAACGAGATCGTTTGATCCAGGCGAGTTGGGGGGATTTTGTTGGGGGATTTTAATTTTCTTAGCTGTATACATATAGGTCCAGGGTATGTATAGGGGTGAAGTTACAAACCCCTTCAAATATGGGAAATGGTTCAGTGACACCTTTCCAGCCTGGACCTATGTGCAGCTGAGTTTTTGGGGATGGGGATGATTTTTGTCCGGTGAAGCTTGTTGGAGAGACGTCAGTTGAGAGTTGGGGGGGGAAGTGATGGGAAGTTGGTGGAACTGGTGAGGCTGAAGGCGTTTTAAAGGTGAGCGTGGAAGGATAAGGCCTTATTTTCGAAAAAGTTTTCCTGCGAATTTTGCTTTTGGCTCAAAGCCCGGTGTGGTTGCCTTCAAAAAGCAGCCACGCGGTTTCCGGCGTTGTTTCCCCAATCCCCACGGTGGGGGGTGCGTTGGTTGCTGCCGCTTCGCGGCGCTCCTCATGTCCGTTGGGGTGGCACAGATTGGCCTGATGACGTCACCAATCCTACCGTTGCCTTTTAGGGGTGACAGCGTTTGTTTAATAGGGAAGCCGTGTCGTTCAAGGAAATTCAGATTGGCGAATTGCTAGAATTGAATCCCAACCAGAATGATTTAAAAGTTTTCACAAGATGCTTTTTCAGGACAATAGAGAGAATATCCAGGTAGAAATGGTGATTCGTAGAGTACATGAAAGGTCCTTTTTTGACCTCCAATCAGTAACGGCCTCATGGTGTTTTGGGAAACTTTTTCGAATCCAAGACCAAGCAAAACAATGTTGAATCCACTTCCCACGACTGAGGTGACCTGCGTTAATACAGCGAGAATTCTTTGTCAGATTTTCAGTGTACCTTGGAGAATGGTGGGGATTTCATGGAGGAAGCGGGTGAAGTGTTTGAGGATGAAGATGAAGATGAAGATGATAGGATGGGAGTCTAAGATGACCTCCAAAAATCGATGAGGAGTCACATAATTCATGTTCACCTCATGCAAGTGATGGATGGAGTCCAAGACCTTACCGTTTCTGTTCACAGTTTTGGTTTGGGATTTCTAGGTGCATCAGGATGCTCAAGTAGCCCATAATGGTCCATGGGTGGTGAGATTTCGAGGAATTCTTCAACAATTCCTATAGCTGCTGGGTATACCCTATCTGAACTAAAAAAACGTGCCATGGCAAAATATAACTTTATAAGTCTTCCAAAGCATCAACTTTTTTGAGGTATTGTATAGATGACAGTTATTTTTCAGACATCCAATAAGATAGATACAGATAACAGAATCCTACTTTTGTTTTTGTTTTATGTTGCTGCGTGGTGCGTGGAGTCATTGGCTTTTCTCAAGGTCCTTGTGGACTGACACGATGATGTTAAAGCCCTGTGCGAAGTGTCATGCCTGGGGAGGAGTGTGGATTTGAAAAGGGTGTCCAAAAGATTGCTTGAGTATGGACCATGATTTCAAAAAAGAGAATATATGAAGTCAAAGTACGCAATACGTTTCGTTACAAAGATAGGTCTACAATTTACAGTAGATAATTAGATAATTGGTTGAGTGTCTTTGACGAAAGGGATCTTGGAACGAGCTGATGATTAACGCAACATTAGAGCATTTTTTCACAAAAAGGCACGAAGGCTGACATCATTGATCATGAAGACGACGTGACAATGAACCGAAAGGAGGAAATCTCCTTCAAGTTGAAGGTTCAACTGCAAAAAGTGCGATCGTCACTCCATTTATAACGGATCGTAGGGGCCGTAGGCCGTGCATTTTTTTTTAAAAGTAGCACTGAATTTTGATCCAGGAACAGCTGAGAACTAGTATGATATTTTCCAGGTCGTGGCCATGGTCTCCAATATTTTAAGAACAACTTTACTTGGCGAAATGATCCAATGTGACTAGTACTGGTATTTCTCAAATTGGTCGAATTCACCGAGGAGTTTTTTAACTCTTGGAGCCCGCGGTTACCCTTACATCCAACATTTTTTGTTTCTTGCATGATGGTTCGAGTGCTTGGAGGATGATCCCAGTTACCATGTGGTGACGATGTATGTATGTATGCAGAACGAACCCCCGTAAAATCAGGAAGAAAAAGGGAATGTAACGGTGTAACTCACGAGAAGTGCCTCTTTCTCCAAGCATACCATTGTAAAACTCATGAACTGTGTGAGGATGATCCTCCAAACCGCTGACATGGACAGAGGTATAGCTGCTTGCTGCCTTTCTACCTGGTAAGCGTGGTGTTCGCCGACCTTGGTTTGCGGGGCTCTTCTGCAGGGTCTGCCAGTGGCCGTGTGGATGCTTTGGCAAAAAAAAACACATTCCCGAAGGGTGAAAAAAGGAGTTGTAGGATGAAATCACCCATAAAGAAACATGCCGTAACATGCCAAAAAGATTGAGAAGTGGGGTGAGAATTTTGAGGATTTAATGAATCCTGAGGATTCATCTTGAAAAATCATATCGTTCTTTTTTGGTGTGGGTGAGGGTGTTTTTTTTAACACCCCTTCTTTTGGTGGTGCCATGTTTTCTGTCTGTGTGTTTTTTGTCTCCTTGGCACGTTGATTTCCTTGATTTCTTGATGTCCAAGGATAGTGACCTTGCAGGGCGGCTGAGTGCATTTGGAGGCCTAAAGGAGTGCCATTTTGAGAGAAGGGAAACGGTTGCTGGAAACTTTGGAAGGCATGATGGCCACCACATCATCCTACTGGAATTCTGAGAACCTGATGACTTTTTTGTGTTTTTTTTGCTGTTGAACATCTTGGGAAAGCATATTTTTTCCCCAGAAAGTTTCACATGTCCATGTTCTAGTTGTATACACCCCCGAAATTTAACATAGCCCCTGAAAAATGATGGTTGGAAGATGAGTTTCCTTTTGGGATTGCCAATTTTTAGGGGCTATGTTAAATTTCAGGGGTGTATAACATTTCTCCCTGATTCAACGCGATGAAGTTTTGATTGATTTTGCTATGAAGACATTCAATGGTCCTCGCCTCACCCCGAGAAGGCTTTGGTTTCCATTTTTCCCACCCAATGTCCGTAGGACCCGTATGTTGGGGGTTCTCTTAAAGATTATATGTTGGGATTATGATAATCCCTATATAATTGGGTAGTATAATCCCCTATATAACCTAAACAACCAGGTTTGTTTCATTGCTCAAACAAAAAACGGACATCATGGCATCCGATGGCACAGTGAGTCGTCATCCTGGTTTCCAACGGACGTCGTTTCAAGGAGCCTTCTGGAGAAATCAGGACAGATTTTGAAGTGGAAGGATCTGCCCTTGAGGTTGGGGGGAGTTTTCACCCCGGTGGTTTCTCGTGTTTGTAGTTGAAATTGCCTCAAGATTTGTGGGTGATATATATTTTTTTAAAGCTGCTTGACCCCAAAAGGGATTTGTTGTTGTTGATGATGATGATGTTGTTGTTGTTGATGATGTTGATGTTGATGTTGAAGTTGAACGATAATGTCCACCGGTTCTTCCAAAGCTGAAAGTTGGTTCTTTTTGCCCTTTGTTGGCTGACAGTCACTAACCGTCCCTGCCACGCTTGTGGAGGTGGCGGATCCCTATGATGAGGAAGACTACGAACATCAGTACAACCAGCCAGCACCCATCTCCTTAGAAGGTTGCGTGGCATGGTTCAAGGCAGAAGAAGCCAACGTACCATGGCCCAGTGTGGTAGGATCACATGAAGGAAAGGTAGTGGGCAAGAAGGCCGGGCCCTGGTGAGGCAAAAACAGGCTTCAAGAGGGTTCAAGATCTTAGTGATGGTATTATTTTAGTGGCTGGGATGATGCCACATCGTAGCAGTAGGTTTGAGAGCTGCTCGAATGAAGTCTACATCTCTTTGAATCGACAAAGTACTAATTTACCTGAGATTCACGATACATTTTAGCAAGTATCAAGAGGCAAGTCTACTTCTGTTAATTTTTTTGAGTGCTGACTCAAGGCAAACTATATACTGGCCATTTTCTTCTATTCTGACCACATTTGCTTCACTTGCTTCATTAGAGCTCACAGGATCCTGTCAGAAGTCGGGCTTTGCGTGCTTGGGAAAAAACGCGTTTTTTCAGGCCATATCAATCAATGGAATTTTTAAAGCACGCTGCTATGAGTTGTGTGAAAAGCCCTAAGGTGGTTTGTTAAAAAGCAAGGTCAATACATTCCCTTTCGAGGATTCTGATTCAGCATTTTTGCAATGAAGAACATGAAAGGAGACTCCCAACAGTTTATAGCTTTAGATAAACCTTGAACTTTTTTCGATGATGTCTTCTCAGAAACTCTCCTGGGGTTGGGTGGTCAGTTTTTTTGTTGCAAAAAATTCAATCCCAAAACCACCCCCCCAAGAAACACCTTCCAAAGGAACCCCCAAGGTGCAGCAAATCACCGGGTGGCACCAACATGTGCTCCCATCCATCCAACCGACGTTCCCCGAAACCAAGCCAGGCTGATGCCGTATTGGAGTTGGGTCATGGTGCACGACGTAATGTGAGATTCCTTAGAGGCGATGAGAAGACGAGGTTTGATTTCGGCGAGGCCGGGGGCAGCTGTTCCAGGTTGGGAGAGTTGAAGAGGTGGGAAACTTTGAAGGTTGGTGGAGTTGGGGGGATAGTGTGAGAAGGGTCGGGTGTTTTGTGTTGTTTTTTTTTTGTGAGATGTATTTTATGCAGATATCATGCTTATACTGTATTCTGTGTAAATATATATATATATATATACATAGACATGTTCTATATCGCTATATATAATTTCAGTGCCTCCCACGTGCCAGCAATTCGAAGCTTTCCAAACCCTGGGGATACATCCCAGAATCAGCCATGTGTCCAGCAGTACCTTTGGGTCCCCGTGGTCCCGAGTGATGAACTTCAGGGGAAAAAAGAGTTGGAACCTGGTGAGACCTTCACTGAAGGACTGTACTATTCTATGTGTCTTTTGTGTGAAATAGCTAAGAATCTCCTTGTAACTTGTTTTCTACTTCTACACCCTGCATTTGATTTGCATGGTCCTTCTTCGAACTAAGTTTGAGTGACGAGTTGTATACATAAAAGTATTCAATTTTTGACGTTAACTGTAAGGGCCATCCTCCCTTCCTTGAAACCAAACAGACGACCTGGGAAGGTTCTCGATGAGATCTACACCATTTGTTCGGTGACACGATATGCTGGAGAGCCCTACGGTCGTATTCTACAAGGTTCTGAACAGAATTGGCTTCATGGACAATCCAAGAAGAACACTGGTGTCTTGTGTGCTGGCCAGGAGACGTTGTTAATATGAAGGGGGAAGAGAGTTTCCCCTCCAAAATGACCTTTTGAAATTTTTCAGGGTGGATGAAATAGTATGATTTGAGTATGACTTGGAGCACCTCTGCGAAAACAAATATGTTTTTTTTGTTTTGCAACAAAAAAACATGTGAAGATTTTCCATTGTGATTTTTTTTCCCATCAGCTTTTTTCAGAAAAAAAATGGGAGTTTTGCCTTCAACCCAAGCAGGAGACACCTGGAAACCTCAGTCGAGAGGATTGGGTTGTGGTCTGTGCAGCCAGTGATGATTCTGACGCCCTGGTGAATGGAGAGAAGGCGGGTCGAATTGCGGTTCGAGAAGCTGCAAATGACCAGTTACCCCGAAAATCTCCTGTAATCATGGTCCAGTGGAAAAAATTACATACCCTAAATGAAAGGAAACGATCATATCGGAGATACACCCATTTTCCACGAAAAACCACGAGTATGGGAAGACGTTTTAAAGTTTTCAAGGTTCAGTTGGTTCGCAAAGATGTGGAAAAAAAATTATCCAAGATGATTGATTTTCCATGTGCAACACATGGTGAACATCGAGGAACACTTTTTTTTGCAGGGATTTAACAAAAAAACAAATCCAGCACCAACGGTGTTTCCATGCAGTATCAGGTGAGCCAAAAAGGATGCCAGAATGCGAAGGTGAAGCAAAACTTGGTCATCAACCATGGCAAAAAATGGCAAGAGGTGCAGTTGTTTTTTTTTGGGGGTCGAAGATGTTTTTTTTTGTCAAAGCTTGACATGTTTGAGTGGCGATGACTTTTTTTGTTTTTCGATTTTTGCAGCAGTTTGAGGTGAAGGTATACCATATATCATATATCCCTTTTGTATATCTGGTAAGACTTTCCAGGTCCGAATATGTGTGTCGTAATGAAAACATGTTGAACTTCTGAGATTTGAGTCCCTCCTGTTTGGAGTCAGCTGGTGGTTTCAAATACTTTTTATTTTCACCCCGAAAGCTGGGGAAATGATCCAATTTGACGAACATATTTTTCAAATGGGTGGAAACCACCAACTAGAACATATTTTTCCATTTCACAAATGCCCTTGGCGAATTTGAATTTTTGATACAGCTTCGAGTTTCCACCCTGGGTTCCGTCCGGTGAGGTGTCGTCTTGGGCTGTGATGGAGGTGATCGTTTGGAACAAAGTCTTGGATGTGGAACAGATGGCAAAAGCCTCCGACTATTTGATGGCCAAATTGGCTACTGGAGTACAGGAGGACAAAATGCTGACAAAATGGTGGTGGAAATCATTTTCCCAGGGAAAATGGCAATCCCCCCCTTTTTGGATCTTGTGTTTATTTGTAGGAAACGGCTTGATGCACGCCATGAAACCTCAGCGACACCCTTTCAATGTCGTTTTCTTGATTTCTATTGGAATGCTGAGATCAATTGGAGAATTTTGAATCTTTTGCTGAAGTGGGATGAGTCTTGGTGATGAAAACATCATTGATGATCCCAAAGCCATTCTCACACAGGAAACCAGGCACTAGGTCCACCAAAAAGCAGTTTCTTGTTTCAACTGGGTGATGTTTGTGTCATTCAAGAGCTCTTGGAGTAAGGGTAGTCTCAGATTCTATTTGAATAGGAGTCCATCCCAATATACATCTCATTCATCTCATTCAACGGAAGTATTTCTAAGTTTTGTATATGTTGGATGCTATTTTCATGTTTCTCCCATTTTTCCCCGGTGCAAAGCCGCCATTTTTCGTCATTTTTTTGGCATACCTGAAAATCCGGGTCCCATTTTCATCTGTCCAGCTGCGACTTGGAGGACTACAAGATCACCAAGCCGGATGGAAATTGCAACGGCCATCGGGTCCAAGTCCAGTTGCAAGTGTCTTCATCAGGGTGGAGACATAATGCTGATGGAGGGGATCTCAATGAAACTCTGTCAAAAAAACTTGGTGGTTGAACCCGGGGTCCACCATAAGAACCTTGTTACATGGGAAAATCAACCCTAAAGATTGACAGGTATTGTCTCTTGGTGATGTAGGATTTCTCATATTTTTTTAGGATTTTTTTAGGGTTGTTTCAGGTGATTATGGCAAACCCTGGAACCCCCCCGAAAAAAACCTGATATGACTTATATGGAAGATCTCCAAAAATTGAATTTGAGGATATATCTCCATTTTTTCGAAATGGTGATGTTCCAAGGATCGCCATGTTAGTTTTCGGGCGGGGGTAACTTGTACGGGGTGGGCATCGAAGTTGTGGTAGGTTTGTAGTGGAAGATGAGAAGCTGAGGAATAAGGGAAAGTTTTTTTGAAGCCTAAAGGTGGTTTCATGAGCAATTGTGGTAGATGAAAGGCTATGAGTTGTTCATAGTTTCCCTAGTACTGGCGGTGTACTGGTTACAATTGTCTTCAGAAAACTATGAGATTGGAAGGGTTGGTGACGAACTTTTTTTCTTACCTGCCACTCTCCTCAATCTTTGCTGTTTGTTTCTCCGACCCTTCATGTGTTCTTTTTCCATGTCTTTGACAACTACCGTTCAGAACCTCCCTTTATTGCCTTTAGCAACACAGCCACAACCACCACGACTCCAGTGGTGCTCAAAGGACAAGACGGTGTATCCCAGCTCGGAGGAAACCTTTGGGACGGTGAAGATCATGGAGGATTCGTTGCCAATGGTCTCTGAGCGGAATCCTGATGAATTGTCGCCCTGGGCACACTCCTCCCTTCGGGGAAAGGCCTTTGTTGCTCGGCATTTTCCAAGAATGCGAAAAGAGTCTCTCTGAGAGAGTTTGGTTTGAAGAGATGAAATTGCGTTTTGCTAAAAAAACCAAGAATTACACGTAACATACTTGTAACTTCCCCTTCCCTCCATCTCATCCGGTACCTTTTCTACCCCCGAGGTGCTCATGGGAAATCATCAGGGCCCAACCACCCTGTCTTTCTTTGCGATTGATCGTAACCTCACGTTGCGTGTCTATGTCAACGGCAGCGAGTGGAAGGATTTGGAGTTGAAACATGGGCGTGCCGGCTACCTGCGAGGACGGGGGAAGATGGAGAGATGTCTGGGGGATGACAAGGTGAGTGCTGAGTGGCATCAAGGCAGTTGAGGCTTTTAACTTTTTGTAACATTCAACTGTTTCATGACCCAACGATAATTTGACATGTGGCACTGGGAAAAAAAATGCAGAGTGCACATTGTCCCAAAGTTTCATACTCAAAATTGGGCGGACTTTTTTTTTCCAATGCCCATCATGCCATCTTAGCTTATTTGGTAATTTGAGGAAAATCCTGTCCAAAATGGGTGGATGCTTCAATACTACGTTAGGTTTACCGGAAAATCAGAGTCAACTCAAATGATGATCATCTCAGGTCATCATATCAATCAGGCAATTGTGAATTTCCAGGGGTTTTGCCAGGTGATATAATCAATGATTTGCCAAGATGCATCACATACCACGTGTGGTTTGTAGAATTCCTTTTTGTTTTGAAAATAACATCCTTCCGTGCAGGCAAGTTCCACTTCTCGCGGGTCCTGGTCATGGGCACCAGCAATTTTCTGATGTCTACAACGCCTTTGCGTGGCAACGTTTTTATTTTCTTCCGTTTTTTTAATAAACGCCGATGGGTCAGATAGTGACAGTGGTTTTTGCAAGCAAAAACGGAGAAAAGTTTCAAATTTACACCATGGAAATTGAGAAATGGACCCCTGCCCTAAGATTAAATGGCTTTTTTCAAAAAGGAGTTTCCTTTCACCACATAATGACCATGGTCTGAGGTTCATGAGCGGCCACGAGCAGAAGTTCAGCTCCCCCATTGCACCCGCCGCCAAGAGTATCTATGGTCCCTGCGCGGGCGACTGGCATGTGACCAGCTTGAAGGGTAATGTCACCAGCATCAAACAGGAATGCTCAGATGGGACATCCCACATCTATGAAAGCCGCACGGTGAGCTGGAAAACGCATGATGCTCGGGCCAAAATTTTGAAGGGATCATGAGTTCCATCCCATTTAAGTGTTTCAGTCAGAAAACAGCAGGTGTTGAGGAAACTTGGTAAATTTCTTAGGTGAAAATTGACTTACATGTTGTTGGCTTGCAGGCAGTGTCCATTGAAGGATCGCAAGCTTTGAGTGTAAAATGCACGTGACTTTTTGAAGACTACCAAATGCAATTTTGAGTCCAAACATGAATGATGTTGCAAAAAAGGGTCTGTAGCACACTTTTACCCCACATGCTTGCCTCGCCTCTCCATTGAGTAGGCGCGTTTCTTTTACCCCCCTCATCCATCCTGAAAAATCTTTCACTTCCAAGCTAAACTACAAAAGTTTCAGCACCATATTCCTCCCCTTTTTCAATCACCATGCCTTTGAAATCCACCATTGGCGTTGCGCCTCCCCAGGATGCTGTACGTAGCAAGACAGTCAGTTCTTTGTTGGTTGCCGGCGAGCCAGGACTTGGCTTTGTTTGTGGGAAAAGCTGCAGAAAGATGAATTTGAAAACTTTGTGAAAAGATTAAAAATTAAAAGTAAAGAAAGAACATCCAGTGTCATGTGTTTGGCCTCATTTTTTTTGTTGGTTCAGCTCACCAGTTACTGTTGAATTGTGTTGAAGTCGTGGTTTTTTCTAAAGACAACATTCCTAATTTGTAATCATAGATTGAGATTGCCAAAAGTCAGGATGGTACAAAGTCTCTGATGAGTACAAGACCTGCAATGCCACATGTGCAGCTGCTGCTCTCACATGTTCCACCGACTCATCCCTCTTGAGCTCTCCTGGGAAGATCAAGGCCGGGCAAGGTGATGATAGATTTGGGGTGTAAGGCTTGGCTGATGGCTTGAAGAGCTGTAAAAAGCAATGGATTTTTTGAGGACTTGTACATTTTGAGACATGTAGGAAAGTAGGTGTGGGGGATCATGCGGATTGGAAGACGACCTTGTCGTTTCCTCTTTCGGCCCGGCGCAACCTTTAGCACAGTGGTACCAGTCAGTTGGAGTGAAAAAAAAGGGTGGCAACCATGGACCAACGATTTGGGATCTTTTTATGTGTTTTTTTTAGTATGATGAATTTTAAACCCCAGAATTTCAAGTTTTTTTTTAAAGGACATTTCATTTCATACTAAATTTGTCATGATTTGTCAAGTGAATATTTCAAGGGTGAATTGAACAACAAGTTGAAGAAATTTTGTTTTCAAAAGTCTTGCCAATTTAATTGTCTTTTTTTTTGAGCTTCCCAACCTTTTTGGGCAAATTAATTTTTTCGAGTGGCGGCTATGATGCGGATCAGGTGGCCATGAGCCAGTTGGGTGAGACCTGTGTGACCGTTGAGGAGCCCGCGGATGGTTAAAGTATGTAACTGTCTTTCCTCGTTGTCTCTAACAAAAATCCTTGAAAGTTGTAAGGTTTAGAGTTTGGTAGTGTTATTCATTTCACCCCTTTTTTTTGAACCACTTTTCATTCAAAGACCTTGGAGAAGGTGAGTGTGATCAGCACATGCCCCGCCAGGATCCACAGAATGGTACCAGGGCAGGCAGCTTTCGCACAGGTGCGTTCAGGGTAAACCAAAGGTAGCCAGCCCCTGGTTTTGTTGCTTGGGAAAACCCTTCCCTCCCTGAAACTAACATAGCAGTAGCACCTGAAACACTAGGGGTTGGTTCAGATGAGTTTCATTTTTGGGGAGGCTGCCAGGTGCTATGTTATTTTTGGGGAGTATTATATGATATATATGGGATGACACACTACCCAGTTACCTTTTTGGATATTATTTCCATAAGCCATGAGTTTCCAAGCATCACTAAATTTTTTGCCAACCAGGATGCCTCATGGTTCATGTCACTTTGCAACGTCACTTTGTTGCCGTTTTTTCGGACAGGTGAGAAGGGTACGATCTGCACTCCTTCCGGCGAGATGTCTTTGAATTGCAGTGCCCAAGCGACGGATGCCACGAGGATTTGCTATTGCAAGGGCACTGAGGAGCTGTACAAACTTGCACCTAGAGGTGGGGTTTCATGGGTAGATGGCAAGGTGAATGGTTGGAAATTTTTTGTTGGCCCATGGTTTTTTTTCCCCATGTTTTCCCCATGTTTTACCCATGTTTTTCCCCATGTTTTTTCCCATTTAGAGGAGCTATTTTTCTTCCCCATGCTTAAAAGTCCCGAAGCTGTTTTTTGTTCCACCGTGCCAGGTAGCAATGTGTGTCCGGATCAATATCGAGCCATCGAGTCGGTAGAAGATTGTCAAGAAGCTGCTGGCGCGGGTATGCAGGGCCTTCCACCTCCAAGTTCTTGGGAAAAGAATGATCCAAACAATCAAGGACATTGTTGGGTGAATGGGGTCTTTGAAAATGGTGGGGCCGGGTGAGATTTTTTTTTGTACTGGGGATATTTTTTGTAAAGAAACATGAAACAGGGTCACTATTTGAAATGGACTTGGATTCCCTCGTTTACGTCGTCATAAGTTCTGCCACGTCCATAATATCATGTGAAAAATGGGTCTTAACATGATTCCAACCGCTGATATTTTTTCAACCAACCCGTGGGATTTTTGGATTTCAAACGCCAGGATCACCATCGAGTTGCTTCAAGGATTTGGAGACAGGAAAGGTGAGATTTAACTCCATTTCAATGAGAGGTTTTGAGAAGTTGGATGAGTGGCAAAAGTTAGATCATCGCAAGATTTGCAAGAAAGCCTTTAGCCACTTGGATTTTTTGAACCATTTTTTTTGGGGGAAAAGGCCTAGAACAACAAAAACACATGGGGACGAACAAACAGGTGGTGGTTGAGTTGTTGAAAAAAGGCACAGGACTCGTTTTTTTTTGTTTTTTTGGGAGCAAAATTTTTAGAAAATGAAGGAGGCCTGCAGTTGTAAACTTTCGGAAAGTTGTAGCAGTGGAGGTATGGGTTGGGTTGAAGGTTGTCCAGGTTTGCGACTTGCTTCACTTGAAGAGAAGACGCAATCCTACCCTCCCCCGAGACTAACAGCTCGCAACTGAAACCCTGGGGGTTGGAAGATGAACTTTTATTTTTCGGGGAAGGCCTTACTGACAGGTGCTATCTTAGTTTACAAGGGGTGTGTACCTTTGTCGAGATGGAAGACTTGCACCTTTTCGGCAGGATATACAGCAGGTCTTTCTCTCAAGGCTGTCCTCTTCCTCCTTTGGATAGTCCTCGGTGTTCCACCATCCTCAGTTCCGGCCACAAAAAGTACGTAGTCTCATAACGCAAAAGAGGAAATGCAGGGTTATTCTCATCCTCATCATCATCATCATCATCATCATCATCATCATCATCATCATCATCATCATCATCATCATCATCATCATCATCATCATCATCATCATCCG
>DF242915.1:0-12482 GCA_000507305.1 Breviolum minutum Mf 1.05b.01 | reverse complement strand
CTCATCATCATCATCATCATCATCATCATCATCATCATCATCATCATCATCATCATCATCATCATCATCATCATCATCATCATCATCATCCGCACTTCGATAGTCTCATCACCATTCACTATTACTATCAACCCACAACCAACTTCCACTCATCCTGTTCCGCAACAACGTCTTTTGAAGGTGGTCCAGAGAAGGAACCCATGTGCAAATTCACCGCCTTGGAAGATCAGGTCGAGTTGGCTGAAAAAAAAGGATACCACTTGATTTGATGGTATATCCATGTTGATTCTCATGTGTTCTTAAGCATTTTTTTGCCTCTCCTCCCCCCTTGAACCACACACAAAAAACACCAAACCTGGAAAATAAAAAACCAACTCTGGGAATTTTGCAGCAAAGTTCAACTCTGGGAATTTTGTGTGAGGATGGGTGAGGGAGATCTTTTTCTGTTTTTTGAGGGGGAACAGATGTGTGAACGTGTCTGTTTGTTTTGGCTGAAAGAGAAAAAGGTGTGACAAGTTGAGACAGAATGCTCCTACAGATTTTATTGTATAAATGTATTGAATACAGTACATAGATATACATATACAGATATACATAAATATCGGCATAAAATATGGTGTATATATATATATATAAATACACATACACACATATGAAGAGTCAGGCCACTCTTTGGAATTGGGTTTCCTTCTCCACTGAATTTTCAGTGAGGGCATGGGAATGTGCCTTGGTTATTTTGGGTTCCCTTGAAAGGCACCAACCATGGGCTGAAATTGGACAACTTCAGTCCCCTCCAGCCGGAAGATTCGCCTTTTTCGTTTGGAGGTCTTTTTGGGCGGCGTTTCCTACGACAAGATGGAGGATGGTGGTACCAGCGTGGTGACCTTCATGCCTCCAGGTGTCTTCCAGATGGAGACCAAGATGCCATTTGGAATTACGCAGATTAAATTGATCAGTGATAAGAATGCAACTTGCAAGATCAAGGGGAAGAACTACAAACTGTATCTTGGATGACCAAGTTAGGTGTCTGTCTTTGAAGATATCTTTACTCCCCGAAAACTAAGATGGATACACAAAATGATGGTTTGGAAAAGGTGGCACCGTCAAAAAAAGAAATGGCCATTTTTGGTATCTATGTCAGATTTCTGGGGTGTACAACCTTTTTTGTTTCGGTTTAGGAGGGGATTGTTGTTCAGAGAGTTGTAGTTGCATGCAAGGGAAGCACAAGCTCGACTGTTTGTTCTGAATACTTTGTAACTGAAGGTTCAGTGTCACTGGTGCATACTCACTCAGGCATTGCATGCCCAATTCTTCTATCCATCCATCTATCATGAAACGGTTCTATCCTACGGCAATGGTTGACATTTGAAAATATTGTCTGGTCTTTTTCCTTCCAGACTGTGAGCAGTGAAGTGTACAATAAACTAAGCTACTGCTGTGTTATCTATGAATGACAATTACCGCTGTGGATGGAAGAAATCCTGCACCACCAGGGATGTATAAGACCTCGTAAGTAATGAGATATTTACAATATTAACTGGTGCAGTATTTCTTCCATCAACAGTATGACTCTAATAGAAAAAGGTAAGGTCATGCAACTGTCATAGAAAGCGAGATAAATCGTTTCATTGCTACTACAAAGCACTTGCGACAAACATACTATGACTATGGTGGAGGGATTGACGATTGATGATTTTCACTTGACGAGACCAATCTAGATGATGGCCGTTCTCATGGAAAGAGAACCATCAGCAGTACCAAATTGTTTGATGAGGCTAATATTCCCCTGTCATAGGGTATGGGAATGGTAGTTGATTCCAATACCATATACCCCCATTGTACACCAGCAGTTTATACACCCAATAATTGTCTGATTTCGGAAAGCAGGACGCATTTCAAACCAAATGCCACCAACCAGAAGAAAGGACTTCAATCCAACCCAACCAACCAATCAAATCCAACCAACCAACCAACCTTTCAAAAAAAGGCAGGATTTCCTTGTTCTCTTTGGTGTTTTTTTCAAAAATCTTCTCCATGCCCGGGAATTTCCATCCCTTGCTTCTGACGTGGACGTCAAAGAGCCGAGGTATGGAAGTCAAGGAGTCTTTTCCTTAAGGCTGAAAGATCGAAATTTGCAGGCAGAGATTGGGCACCGCAACGCATGGGTGGGGAGATAGCCATCAATTTTTTTTTCCCGGAGTTGTCATTAACATGGCTGGGCTGGAACATCCACTGTGAATGAAGATGGATTTACGATTGAAGATGGGGATTTTCCAAATGTCATGGTAGTTTTCAGGGTATATCTCCTCCAAATGAGATGAGACTTGTATGATAATCAATGAAATATGATGCAAGAATAAGCTTCGGGTAGGTCTGAAGTCATCAGAAACCACCTATGAGATAAGTATGAAATCCTGTAAATCAGAGGGATCAAGTTTACTTTAAAGAAATACATATTGTGTATAGATATTTTACAAAAAGATATACAGATAAATATACAATATATGTATAGTATAATTAGTATATCTCTATATGGACTATAACTTAGTCTCCCTGATCTGATAAACCAATTCTTCAACAGCCGGGGATGCGGCCTGGAGTCCACATTGGGGTGTGATTTCCACTCTTGGAGGCCTTGGACCTTATCAGTTGCAACCAGAATGTCATGGTCATCGGCTTCAAGAATATGTCAACAGCTGATGCCTCCGAAGCCTCCTCGGTGCCTCAACAGAACCATTAGTCATCAGGGATTATATAAGTACGGTCCCAATCGAAACTGACATGACCATGGAAAAATAAGGCCATTCCTTTTTTTTTCAAAAATCAAAAATCCTCCCAATCATTGACTTGCAGGACCTTCCCTGCTGTTAGTTGCAGGGGTATCAGGTATCAAGGATTGATTGGTGGGAAAGAGTTTGGTTAAGGGGAAGCCACTGAGGACCAGGAACCACGATTGAACTTGTTGGGTGCCACGGCTTGCCATGCAGCCAACATGCGTGGTGTGGGAGGCGCACATTTTTTTGGGGTCATGACTTTGGCCAGTTGGAGAAGTCGTCATCGTTGCCTGGGTGGTTGGCAACTCAAAGATTTTTTTGGAAGTTTCTATCCCTAAAACTTGGGGAAGATTCCCATTTTTACTGTAAGTTTTTTTCAATTTTTATTGATTCCCACCAGCTAGTTAACACGTGGGAGCAGTGTGAGAATGTTTTCAGGTGCTTGAACTGTTGTTGAGCAGGTCTGGTTTTGGACAACGTGCTTCACTTGGAACCCGGTTTCGTGTTCGTGAAGACCTTGGAAAAGAACAATCTGGGTGGCTTGGTGATGTAATTCTTTCGGACAGACTGCACGCTTGGAGTTGTTTAAGATGAAATTCCACTTGGAAACAAACGTCTCGCATCTGAAAAGCGGATGGTTTCAAAGATGACATGTCCTTAAAATAGGCCCCGGCCTATTTTCAGGTGCAAACCTGTGAGTTTTTAGGGGAGTGTAAGGTGATATTGATTTTCCAACTGAGGTGAAGTGAGTACTATCACCAAGGAGGTGGGGTGTGAACCTAGCTGTTGGTTTTGATATGGTTGTTTTTGAGCTGCAGCTATGAAAACATCTGAATTTTTAAGGTTCGTTCTTTTTTTTGAGTTTGTGCCATCGTCAATGGCGATATATATAAAATATTATGATAACTTACTTATTTACATATGGCCAACAGGGATGCTTTTTGTGTAATGCAGCAATGGTGTGTCACTTGGAAATGGAAAGTTTGGGCTGAGGTCTCATCAATGAACTTTACATTCTAGAAGTGATTAGATCAAACCTAAGATTAATGTCATGCAAAAAAAGCTAGAAAACGTGAGATTAATTTCATGAATAAAATATCTCCATCTGCAAAGAAACATATGTAATGCCGCTCAGTTCATTCTGCAGGGACATGGCCTTTTTCTTCAGTTTTTCCATGTTCAATCGGGCCGGACAGGAGTTTAATACGTTGGTGCAGCCCTACAACAAATACCCTGTGCTGAAGAGGATGTGCCCCTCCTGTGCAGCCAGCCACACGGAGTCTGGGGAAAGACTTTGGGTGGTTAGGGTGGGGGAGGTAATTTGTAGCTAAACTGGCAGCTTTTTGTTTGAAGAGAAAGCAATGACTGAAACTTATTATTCAAAACTGTCCAGTTTGTGTGATTCAAACAAATTGACCCCCAAAAATTGGTAGGTGGAGTTTTTCGACATTTAAGGTATTTTCTGCCAAAATGACTAAAAGAAGATCCATCATTTGTAGATGCATCATTTTCTATTAAAAAAGGGGTGATTTTTCTTTGCTACGTTAGTTTCCTGGACTGTAGCTGAGTCATAGCCGTCAAAGGGATTTGTTGAGAACTGAGTGCTCCAGTGCACGGTTGAAACGCCTTGATACGTTTATGTTAAGCTAGAAATAGCATGTCATATACACGTACAGGTACCATGCAAGCATATGTTTGCGTATATATTAATATACGCATATTACAGCATACATAGATGCATAGCTAGCAACTTATACCATACAACGAAATGCCGCCGTCCGGCGTCGCTCGGTGTGTGTGGCTGGACTATTCATCTTTTTCCGCGCTAAGGAGATTCTCTATCGCCGCTACACAGCTTTGGGTAGTTTCTCTCCTTATGAGTCGTTCCTTGGCCGAGGTTTGTTGTTGTCTCGTGGAGTTTCACCAAGGGAGCGGCCCCTATGTTTTATTGGACAGGGAACCTTTCCTTTCAGATAGAATCGTTGAGCTTCTTACCTTTCGTGGGTAAGGTATCATCATAAGAGTTTCTGCCCCCTAAAATTCATCGAAAAAAGAACAAACAAACAGATTTCGGAGCTTTTTTGAACTCATTTGGGGTCTTGAAGGTTGGACCTCAGGCCTTGAAGGTTAGCCCTTTTAACTTTTGATTGAGTCCTTTGAGTGAAGTGAGGATGGCCTGCTCTTGGAGTGTGGATGAAAACAATGTGGAGGGCAAAGACTTCAAACTCTTCAGCACTTTGAATGATGCTTTTGGGGACCACAGCTTTGGGGGGCTGTGTGGGGTTGTTTGGTGACGAGTTGTTGAGTTGAGCTGTTGTTGGGTGATGCCTACGGATGAGCCATAAGTGTTGGGTGAAGGGTTTCTGTCTCCCTTTGCAGGACGTCAGAAAGTGGTCTGTTTGCAGCTTTAACAGTACCAGGTGCGGGCTCTCAACAACGTCATGTCTTTTTTTTTGGAGATGGTTGTTTACTTGGAAAAGATTCAGCTGCAACAAAAGACTGGTGACTCAAGACTTGAAGTAAGTCATCACTATGTAAATACTTATACACGTAAATCTGTGTATATATATATATATAGACAATCATATTTGGGCGAGGTATACAGACCAAACCGCCGGTGGGTCGCCCCAAATGGTGGTGATTGGTAAGGGACCCAAATCCCCCCCAAACTCAGTTTTAGGAATGATAGTAATTTGGCCAAAACATATTTGTTTTTCCTTGGAAAGGAGATCATTCTTTTCAACATAAGCCATATGTCTGAACTTGGGTGTGAAAAAAATCCATTTTTTTCGACCGACGCAGCTGCGAAAATCCTGATTTGTTTTTTCCCCATCAACCACAAGGTGGGCCCCCGAGCCACGATCGTTCTACATGGAGGTCATTTATGGGGCCCTTCTAAATGGCCTTAGAAATGAATGGGTTTCTTCGGGGTTATAACAAAACCTACTTACACTTGGAGGATCCTCCCGTTGATCGTAAGTAGTATAGGACCGGGTCCCCCTATTTACAAACCATGACGTTTCGGCCGTTTGGGAAGGCCACAAGCCACAACCCGAATTTCCTTAAAGGACTTGGAAATCACCATGGGCCAATTACCCACGTATCCAAGGGGTCTGATCCTCCAAGGTCCCAGAAATCACGTTCGAACCCGTTCCGCCAGGGGCTTCCCGGGTGAATGTGGACCCGACAACTTGGTAGAAGAGCAATGGAATAGCATCCCTGTCGATGCAGGTCAGGGAGTTTACGTGACGTGTTGGCGTGGTCCTGTTGTTTTTTTTTTTAAATTGGAAAGGAGCTATTTGCGGCAACAAAAAAAGACATGACATCTTCAAAAAACAGATGTTTTCTTCGTTGAAACCCATCAACCTTGGTGGAGATGTCTGTACAAAAATATCTTTTTTCCGGAAAAGACAGAGGCCTTCAACTATTGGTAAATTGGTGGTTTTCCAAACCGCCAACCCAAACCACCAATTAACCATTAGCTGAAACCTGTGTTTTTTTTTTGGGGGGGGTTGATTTCCTTACCAATCTCTCCATGAAGTTCCCTTGAAAAAAAGCAGGCAGTTCCAGTGGCAAGTGCATGACAGATCAAGGTGCCTTGGCAGTCACATGGAAATGAAGAGTTTGGCCCGCTGGCTTTCCATCAGAATTGCCACCCCCCCAAATGTTCCAAAAGAGAATTTTTTATTCGAAAAGAAACAACATGGTGTTCTGGTCAAAGCCAGGAACCAGGAATGATACATTTTTCTTGTGGTTTTCAAGTTGTTTTCAAGTTGGGTTCCTCAAACCATTTCACATATGAAAGGGTTCTAAGCCTGTAATTTCCTATGTGCAGCTCAGAAAATTGAAGATTCTGGAAGTGTAGGGGTCTGTTTGTTGTGGCGACATTTGATGTTGGGCCAAGTTTGCGAGGTGGCCGTGCTGTGAGCTTCTACAATTTCTTGCCCATTGTTCCGCAGAAATTCAGGCAGCGAATCTGGGTGGATCTGTGGATTCGTCCATTCTTTTTTGCAAAGAAACATCATTGGGATTTTTTAAAACTGGTGAAAAACCGGGGTTTTCCCCCCAAACGCGGGGAAAACCCCTCCTCAGAAATAAGGTCTTTTCAGAGCCGGTGGTATTAAGGGAACCCAATGGTTGATTTTAATCCCTTAATGAGGGGTTGGTTGACCAGTCATTGAATTGACTAGTGGCTGTTACAACCTTATCCCTTCACATCCCAGGTTAAGACAGGGAAACCAAACCAAGGATGAGTTTACCCTCCCTGAAACTAACAGACATAGCCCCTAAAAATGGTGGTTTCCAATAGGAATCTCCTCTTGCAGGGGTCGATTTTCAGGGGGCAAACTGTTAGTTTCAGGGAGTGTAAGGTGCAAATGATGATGTGATTTCCCCAACATCTTTGCAGTCCTCAAGTTTCAAGGGAAAACTGCCTCGCAGCCCTTATGGATGAGATGATCCAAAGTTTTTTTCTTTCTTTTTCCGGTCATGTTTTCCAAGGTTCGGAAGTCTCCAAGATGATGGTGATGATGACAGAGTCATTCTCCAAAAAAGCAGCCGGTTTAAGGATATGAGGAAGGGGTACCTTAAATGGATAACATCATTTCGGAACCCTTTGAGGATTTTTTTTTGGGAAAGAAGTTGGTTACCCTTCCAACCCAAGCGAACTGTGAAACAATCGAGCTCTTCATGTTTGATAGGTACTTTTTTTCCGATTGGTTTATAGGGATCCTTCTATTGGCTTCTTATAATCCCTTGTATGACTGGGTAGTTTGTCATCTCCCAACAAAACAGCAAATAACCCCAGAGCCAACTGGTTAACCCAGAGGTATGTTCTGGGATACTTCATCTTCCCAAACAGTCCGCCCTCAACGGTCCAAGTTCCCGGGGGGTTTTTCCGAGAGGCTCGGCTTGTCAGTGGACTCGGATGGTAAGATCACCAGCTTGAGCGAAGCCGACTTCAACCGACGTTTTCAAGAGAGCAGGTGGACTGGGCGATCTGTTTTTGTTTTAATCTCAGGGTCGGATTTTCTGTAAAAGACCCATGTATATCATGTCATGTATATGAGAGTGATTGATGTGTAATGACTCTTGATATATATAAATGTTTCCTTTGCTTCAACCATGCCTCTATATGACTTGATGCTTGTTGATTTTTCTTGACTGGGACAGAGGTGGGGCCTAATTGACGATGGACAACTATCAAAGTGCTATACTTCTTCAGTGAGATTGTCCCCAGCCAAAAAGCCCCGGTACATTTTGTGTACTGGGGTGGGTTCACGGGGAAAGGGGAGAATATGTTTTCTGTATTTTTCAAGACTTAATAATTCCATAGCAAGCGCAAAGGGTTCGTAGGATATGGAGGTTTCCTAAAATGGTGGTACCAAAGAACCATGGGTTTTCCTACTAAAAATGATCATTTTGGGGTGTTTTGGGGGTACCACCATTTAAGGAAACACCCATATAAGTGCGCAATTTTTGCCTCTTTGCGACCTTGGTACTTTTCGCAGGGTTTTTGAGGGACCAATAGCCAGCTCTAGGACCCCTTTAAAAGGCGGTGTTCTTCAACAAGGGGGTCCCGTCCCCACCTGTGGGATGGACGTTGCATGGTGGCCGTCAGGTATCACATCATCTTGCGAAAGTGCCAGAGCTGCCGGAAGAGCCATAGGCGGGAAGGGTGTTTTTTGGGGAGTTTGGTGTGGGACTGGTGGGATCATCACCAGCACTTATATATTGGGGAAATCGAAGAAATTCAAATGCAATTGTAGATTTGAAGGACTTCCCCTTAACAGTGCATTGTTTGGGTTGGAAATATAGTAGCTGCTGGAGAATGGGATTTTTCAGGGCATTGTCAACCAAACAACCGCGGAGCTTTGTTTATAACGGATCCGACTTGTCGATTTTGAGAGTTTAGAAGTTTAGAATTTCAAGTCATCAGGTTTTCAACGACCTTGTTGAGCTCAAAGTTCCATGGGGTTTGGGGTGTATCTATGATAAATTTCAGCTTCCTGCTATTTTATAAATATGGAGTGATTCTACGTCAAAAACCTTCATGTCAAGGAACATCCTTGGCTGGGACCTTACCATTCTTTCCGAAAAGGTCGTCCTTTGGACCACCAGGTGGTCCCTCGAACCGAACCCTGAACCACCAATCACGAATTTGCCCCAGCAACAAAAAATCTCATGCGGCCTGAGCCACGGCGTTGAAGGTACATTTTTTATCGTCGCTTCAGTAACACTGAGACCTATGAGCCCTACAAGCTATTGGCTTGTGACTGGGAGGTTGGTATTGGGAGTGGTTGAGACTTACATACATCATCATGGTAATGATGAATAGATGGAGAAGCATTTTATTCGAAACTCTTTTGGATGGATAGGTAGAAGATGCAAGATGAACATCTTGTTCTCAGCTGGACTCATGTTCTCATCTTTTAAGCAATTTGAGAACAATCCATCATAATGGGGTCACAATCCTTCCCCCCAAAATCATTGCTAAGTCCCCCCCCCCCCCCCAGCCAAACCCTGCGTGCTGCCACAGTCGAGCGCGGACAACCTCTACTTGGTGGATTTCAAACTGTATAGCGATCTGCAGGACTTTTTCTTTTCGACGCAATGTGTTGGAAAGATGGACGACTGGAACGTATTTCTTGGCATTGCTTGTTGATAAACAGGTGACGAAAATCGACAACAAGCAACCAGAATTGGCAGTGCCGATGGTTGTGGATTTTGCTTTGAAAAGAATTCTCTAGCAAAGGCTTTCTTCTATTTTTCTTTGGAAGTTCTGATTGATGCGATGACCAATCCAATCAATCCAGAAGATTTCCAGTGGTACGAAGTATACACCCCCAAAGATTAACAGCTGGAACCTGAAGGAAAATGATGGTTTGGTTCAGTTGATATTCCTCTTCCAGGGGGCCCGTATTCTCAGGTTCCAGCCGTTCATCTTCCTGGGTGTTTTTTCATCCAATCTCCCGGGCCGCCCCATGGGCCACGCCGCAGGACGCCTTGGCAGACAACAACCCTTGGGACTTTTGTGGCTTTGATGGTGGGGAATCCTGAGAATTTTTCTTTTTCCCAAAACAAGAAATGCTGGGACACCCCCCAAAAGAAAACTAGACACATTGGCCCCTTACTAAGGAGTTACTACTGCCTTGGTACTTCTTTTGTAGCTAAATCCTATAGCTAGGTGACTATATAGGTGGAAACTATTTTTCAATTTTCACCCTTAAAAAAAGTTGTTTCAAAATGATCCAATTTTGACGAATTCAGCTTCGGGTGGGAAAAAAAACCCACCAGGCAGCGGCTTTCCTGGAACTTGCAGCTCTGATGGGAAGGCAAAATCGCCCGGTTGGGGGGAAAGATCCGGGGAACTTCAACCGGGATCTGAAGGGAAAGCATAAGGAACAGGATGAAGGGAAGACATCCATGCCAACTTAAAGTTGTTGGCAGTTTTTTGTCTTGTTAGAGACATTTGTTTGTTTGCAGATGTTTTTGTGGCAGATATCTCGCTTGGCATTTTGTTTCTGAAGAGAAGTTGTTGGTATCTTTTTTTTTTCTCGCAGACACTGTTGTGTTTGCACTTTTGGGCGGATAAGGACAAGATGATTCCAACAGCTACAGCTAGATTTATTTGATATAGTATGATATATTTACTGTAGATATAGAACCAAGAAGTATATATGCGTATAGCTAAAGTTTGACAGTCAAAGGATTACCCTCCCTGAAACTAGCAGTTCGCCCCTGAAAATAGGCCTAAACGCCCCAAAAGGAAAGGATCATCTTCCAACCATCCATTTTCAGGTGCGACAAAATTAAAATGTGAGTTTCAGGGAGTGTACCAGCATTGCTCACCAAGTCACGAGGCACGTGAAGGGCAGAGTAGCTACATTCCGGTCACCGGTTGCGATGAGAACAAGACCGGCAAGGCATTGGGGAAGATGGAGATGGAGATGGGTAATTATAGGGTTGATGATTGATGGAAGAAATCCGGCTAGCCAGTTGAGGTTGGTAGTTTATCCCATTATTTACTAAGGTTTTATACATCCCAGGTGGTTGGCCTTGGGATTTCTGAACCATCAACAGTAGCAGGGTTGGTCATTGGTTGGCTTTGAAGGGCTGTGGTAGAAAATAAACATATTTTTTTTTGTTGAATGACGTAATTTCAATCATGATAACGATCTACTGATTCATACACATATGAATATACATATACATATATGTATATATATATAATAGTTATATCTATACATTTCGGGCAGTATCAATCATATAAGCGCATAGATGATGAAGTGTCGATACAACTGGAGCCTAAGACCTCAAGAACCCAAAGCTGGAGTTTCCTCTTAGTAAAAAAAGGAAAGTTGACAATGATAAATGATCTAAATCACCTAAATGAAGAATTTTCAATAGAACGCATACTGCAACCATTTTGCAACAAAAGAGAAAAGAGTTATATGAAATGGTACAAAGAAAGTCTCTATTTCCCCCAAGATGACAGTATTGTTTCTTATTAAAAAAAAGGCCGACCTTGAGGAAATCCCGTAGTTTGCCGGGCTGGGCTGGCAGCCATTCGTGGAGGCTGTGACCTTTGAGTTGTTGGAAGATGAAGAGATGGAAGTGGAAGAATTGGAAGCTGAAGCCCCTTGCCTTGGTTCGAACAAAGTTTGATGGAACCATCTTGGAATCTTTTCAGGGTCGAGTCCTTTCGTTCATTTTGCCGGGGGGAAGGGAGGTGTAACTTCTTTTTTTCAGGCCGATGAAGAGACTCCAGAGATCCGCGACGCTGTGCTACCATCGGGTACTGTGGCGGCTGAGGGTTTGGTGGCATGGTTTAGGAGCTGCTGCTGTGAGCCGATCGTTATTTTCATGGAGTGACATGGGGCTCCTATAAATGGCCGAAAATAAATGGGTAGCTGGGGTTTATGACCCCTCTAAGTGGAGTTACGGCCCTGCATATAACTGGCAATGGCCCATTTGGTAGGATCTTACCTGCCACCCACGGCATGGTGAAAAATCCAGGTGAAGCTTCAATTTCAGGTGGGCGAGTTATTTTCACTTTGCCTAGCTGAATTTTTTGAGCTTGAATCGGATAGATCCTAAGATGTTTTTGGGACACTCCGGACATCTGCTGCAAGATCATAGCAAGACATGTGAACTCAGCATACCCTTGGTGGCAGATGGTCGACGGGGGTCAAGGGATTGGACGGGATCTCGAAATGTCCTTTTCTCCGAGTTGAATTGAGTGAGTTGAATCAGTCTAAGAAAATTCCAACAGACCCCTGGAACATACCGCAGGTACCCAAAACAGAAATATGAAAGGATTTTCTTCATAAACAGGTGATTGAGGGGTATGTTGGCGTTTTCTTAGAATCAGTGGATTTTTGTTGTATGCATTGGGTGTGGCCCCCTCTCAGTAACAGCAGTGGCTAAATGAAGGTTTGCTTCCAAATCCTCCGGATCCTAAAGATGTTATAGTTATATAATCCTGGTGGTCACGATTGCATCTGAGAGGGGGCCAGACCTATAATTCTAATATCTATCAGGAAAAAAACTCTATCCATCGCCATCACCCCCCAAAAAATTACCCTAGATAGAATCAAGTATCAAGTCCCCCTTTTTTTGGCTACCAATAAAAATCCACGTTTTTTCGTTTTACAAAAACGGGGGGAAGGGGGTGTTTTTCTTTTGGAGGTACAGTACAGTGTATTG
>DF242914.1:0-75388 GCA_000507305.1 Breviolum minutum Mf 1.05b.01 | reverse complement strand
GAAAGGTCCTACCGACGGCCACGCATCTCACTTGGATCTTGGTGGGTGTTGTTTTTGTCTTTTGTTTCGTTACCAGGGAGATTTTCAAGCAGTTTTTACCATTTCCTGCAGTTGACCGACCATGTCTAGACTAGTCCGGCATTGCAGGAAAAACAAAAATAATACGAGTGGTCAATTGCCAGGAACTGGCATTCCGAGTGGAATTGACAGTGGTTGGCTGAGTACCTTTCAGACACTATTGCGTGGCTCATGCGAAGTAAACTGGACCATGAATCTGAGATCCTTTTTGATAAAGACACTCAACTGCTCCTGACACCGAAGTTCTGGCTTTTGCCGCTGTATCCGACAGAGTCCCGCGTCTGAAAGGGCTCGTGGCTGCACGGGGTTGGTTAAGGTAATATGCAAGAAAACAAGGAGCAGAAAGCATGCTGGTACGCCTCACCCGAATGATCGTGGCGGGTTTCCCCAATGGTTTGGATCATGTAGCCTCATGACTACTCTCCATGTTTGGTTTCCAGCCTGCTGGGCGGTGATGGTTGCTGAGAGGCTTTTCCCTTGGTCTCTCCCTGAGTGGGAGTCCTCCTACGCACAGGAGGGTCGGCCTGTCTCAGGGCCTGTCCATACAACTCCCCAAGCATCTTCTTGGCACCAACACAGTCTGGGTGCTACTGGCTCCAACGAGCCAATGGAGGATAACGACAGCACTGAAGTGAAGTATAAGATCAGACAATGGTCTTTGCCTGGTGCTACAGTGGTGCCAGTGCTCAATGTGAGTAGTCGTGTCTTCTGGCTGGAGCTGGATGATAAAGCTCTATTGGATAGCTATGGGGTGTTGCAGGAGGGCATTCTCTGTGATGTGTTTTCGCAGAAATGTTCTGCTGCTTGGCAAGGCGCACGTGGTGAACGGCTTACAGTGAGCGTCATGCTGCCAGGCCGCCAAGATGCGGATGACTGGCTCAACTTCATGTTATCCCAGAAGAACTTGTGGCCTACCTTCACAACGCGGGGTACAATTACGGAGGAAATCTCAGCACAGGTATTCAGCAAAGAACGGCGAAGGCTGCAGGCCCAGCATTTGTGGATGGTGGTCAATTTAAAGTGGGGGGTGCTAGTGGACCGAATGTACGTCAAAGCACCCACTGGGAAATCCAAAGAAGACTTGGAGGCTCTGCTCTTTGACAGGGTTGCCAGACGCAACCGCACAGACCCTTATGATGAAAAGAAGTATCGTGGGGCTGGACTCAGAGAGGTCCAAACATGGTGGAAGACATGTAAAGATTGGATGGCACGCTACAAAACGCACAGTGAACCGTTCATCTATGACATCAAGAAGTTGTTGAAGGCACTATCTGACAAGGAAGCAGTTGCACAGTCAGAAGTGGATGCATTCATGGAGAATTGCGCAAAGAGGTGGCAGACTAGAGAGGGTACGTACCAACTCAAGCGTCGACGTCTGCCAGACGTTCGTGACTTGCCTGAGTACCCAGGTGCAGATATTGACATGGAGGACATCTAACAATGGACAACATGGCGGAGTACTACATGGCGGAAGAGAACGTTTGAGGGGCTGAGAGGGGCGATTGTTTCACCTGTTTCACCTAGTTTACAAATCTCCCTGGCTGTTTTTCCTGCTGGTCGCGGGGCTTTTTGTGGGTGTTGCTGTTTGTGTTGTTTTTGTGGCTTTGTGGTGTGGGTGTTGTTGTTTTGTTTTTTTTCATTACCAGGGAGATTCACCACAGTCTTTACCATTTCCAGTAGTTGACCGACCATGTCTAGTACTAGTCCGGCATTGCAGGAAAAAAAAATTAAGTAGATAAAGACAACAGCGTCCAGTTCACTTAAGAAATTCGCTGGTGATTGTTTGAACCAGAATGGCGACCTGGACCAAAGTGGCTTGTCATGAAATCGGAATTCTTGCATGTTTAACCAGCGCTTCTTGCTAGAAGTGCATGGCGTGCAGGATTCCATGTGGTCATTAATTGGAACGACCAGCAGTAAGCGACGCCAGATAAGGTGGAGGTGTAAGTTGACACCGCTGGCATCCACTATTCACCGTAAGGTCATGCCTTCAAGAATGAGCATGCGCCCCTGTGTGAAAGTATAAATGGCTAGATAGCTTTTCCTATGGTGCGATGTGGCATTTGTGCTGTAAGCACTCTGAGGATGTGTTTTATGCATGCCGAATGTCACTGATTTCTGGTTTATTGAATGAGGATTTCATTTGCTGCCCAACATGTTGTTGGTGCACCAAGACAATCGTTCAGGTGCTGTGCTCAACAGCTTTGATGTTCATGCCAAAGGAAAAACAATGGCAGACATAGGGTTCTCTTACAGCAAGCTGCAGATGCACAAGGCACAGATCCATGATATGCGCTCTCCACATCAATTCATCATTGAACGTGATGTTATTCCTGGATCAACTGCGTGTGCACATTGCGGCAAGCTTTGTGAAAGTATGACTTCCATGGCTAGACACCTCAAAATGCAATTCTGCACAGAATTTGATGCCAACAAAGAAAGTGACACCCCCCTCACACGCTTTGACGATTTACGCGTTTTGGTGGAAACGGGCAATTGTGCGGCGCTTTTACAGGAGAAAAATCTTCTTCAAGTTTTGTCATCGACTTGTGCACTTTGTCAGCAGGAATTCAAGCACAAAGGCAACTTGGTCCATCACATCAACAGTCGTCATGGTTCATTGGCTGTCTGGGTTCAACCTCAGGTGATTGCCCTTGAAGATTTTCATCGTGGTCCTAACAGAAGTGGTGTCTGTCCTGGACATTCCAACAAGAAACAGGTTCGAACACATAGATGCATTGTTTTCTTACAATTTGCTATTCTCCAGGAATTTCATCGATTGAAAAAGGGCTCCAAGACGATTCCTACACTTGATGCGATGGTCAGTTCACCAGGCTCAGACTCGCCGATGGACACCCTGACAGATGATTCTTTAGCCGTGCTCTGCAACAGGCTCTGCCAGAGGATCCTTATCAGATGAATGATCCCACGGCTCAGTTTGCTTGGTCTGACGACTTGAATTAAACTGTTGTGACTACGTCAGAGGGCACCTGTGCAGTAGACTTGGAAGCACTTCCTTTTATGGACATGCCGTCATACAGTCATGATATTACTCTGAACAAGGCAGTGCTTGCATTTACACACAGCAGCTTTCTGATCAATTCTCCTGGTGCCATTGATCACATTGCCAGATGTGACTACTTGGCACTTTGGAAAGATCCAGATGCGCTACACTTCATGTCACGCCGCTGTGTTTGCTCTGGTGTCCATTTCAAATTTGATGCCGCACCCAAACATACTGCCGAACATTGGTGTGATCTTCCTGATGGCGCTTCTTTAGATTGTGCTTCAAGATTCATAGCCAATTTTCTTGAATTGCCATGGTTTCAGAACACCTCTTGCTATAGAGCTATTTTGCACCCAGTGCTTTTTCTGCGTTTGTTAATTGAACTCTGGCGTGATGGATCCCTCGGACATGGAGATGTTGATCGGCTTGGTCTGCATGCTTTTGCTTTTTCGCTGTTCTGATTTTTGATAAACTTTTGACAAATGTGACTCAAGTTGGCCGTAGCGTCTATGTTTCACCTTGTTCAGCTGACTGAAGGGCGCTCCGCCCGGGACATACCCAAGCAGCTTCCCATCAAAAAAATCGGACATGGAGATGTTGGACATTTGGAGAAGTGTCTTACCGAAAGAAGAATTACTGCAGGGCTCCAAGCGCCAGAGGTCAGACTCCACCGCAGCATCACGCAGCAATTCAAAAAGAAATCAGAGGCGAGACCAAGAAGCAGATCACGTGGACAGTCTGGTACACATGTTGGGCAAGTTGATCATTCGTCACGAGGATACTCTCAATCCCCTCCTACAAGAACATCAATTTTGTCTACATTTGAAGACTGGCACTGGAAGTCTGATTCCGCTTATGATGCAGCAGAGTGTGGCATGGAATCAATCTTTGGAGAGATCACAGAGCTTGAGGCACACCTTGGCCAAACTGTTGTTTTCCACCCTTCAACAGAGGGCCATGCCTTTACTTCAAGCGAAGTCCGAAGACGAGATGTTCCAGATGGGCGTGAAGAACCTTTTGATCACCGACACTCAGAAACTCCCTTATTTGATGTGGTGCCAGAAGACCAAAAGAATGACCTTGAGCAAGGATGCCCCTCTCGAAAGAGCAGACCTCCAGAACCTTCTCCAACAGTTAGTGGATCTCAGCCAGGATGGGGAGAACATCTTGCGGTTTCATGCCTTGAAGAAAGCACCAGCAGATCCGAGTCAACACGAAGGAACCTCCTATCCATGGATGCTGACAACCACAGCTCAGATGCTTCCAGTCTTGCGACATCTGTGCTACCACAGTATCTGGCTTCTTGTGGCAGTGGATGTGCGGAAACAATCACTCACCCGCTCCCCTCTAGCCAAGCAGATCGAGAACAAGATACACCCAAGGCGGTAAGAATCTGTTTCAATCCTGAAGGTTTGTTTTGTTGGTTGAACGCCACCTCCATTGGACTTTGCTGGCTAGGCTTGGCTTGTGGAACAAAATCAACTGACTGGGCAATCTCCTGGCTTTTTGATGAGCTGACGCAGTTCACGCCACAGCCGATTTCATTGCGATTTGGGGATTCAACATTTCATCGAATGTTGAGAGAATGGGCTGAGCATCATCAGTTGCATAGACAACAGGATGTTGCTGATTTCTTGTCATTTTGCTTACCTCAACTGATGCCTGCTTTCTACTCAGCTGACTGGCTGTCTGTGTGGGCTTTTGACTCTGGGGAAATGCAAGATGATCATCAAGAAAAAGGAACTCGCTTTGGTCCTATTATGTGTCATGTAGATGATCCCAATGATGATCAAGACTTGCAATCTCTTATCAATTTTTGGCATGATGCAACGGGACATGCAAGAACCTTGACCGGATGTCCGCCAGGTCTTTGTATTCGTCTGAACCGTTTGATGGGTAATATTTCGCCTACGAAAGACCTCAGGCCAATTGATATTTCTTCTCATGTTGTCCTTCCATGCAGAATGAATGATTCTCTTGAATGGTCCAAGATAGGAATGCGTGAGTATCGTCCCCTTTTGGCAATGCGACGAGATGCATCGAGGGGTAGCCGCCAAAAAAAAAACATGGAACAGCTGACGTTTGATTTCAAACCCATGTGCAACCAACAGTGCTTTACAACCTTTTTGGAAAGTCAGTGCTGTGATTCTTGTCGGTTGCATTGTGGTACATTTCCGTTCTTGTGATTTTACATTTCAGATGATATACAACTTCTGTGTATCCAACGTTGGTCTTTCAGTGCATGTGGTATTCAGACAACTTGTTGGGAAAGAGTGGAACGGTGATTCTATACTCACCGGACTTCTTAAGGGTGGGAGGGTGGGAGTGCTCTCTCGTTATGATAAAAAATAGCTTATAAGACAGGAACACCTCAAAGTTGAAAAGTTGAAAATAAAAATGTCCAAAGTTCAATGCAAAGTTAAAGGGTTCATGGCAGTTTTTTGAGGTTCAAAAGGAAAAGTTGTAGGGTCCATGGCAAAGTCCAATCAAAAGTTGCAAAGTCCAAAGCAAAGTTAAAGTTAAAGTTGAAGGGTTCAGAGCAAAGTTCACCTAAACTTCCTGGCATTTTCCCAATTTTTTGTCCAACTTTTTTCCAACTTTTTTCTAACTTTTCTTCAACTTTTCTTCAACTTTTCTTCAACTTGACAAACCCCTAGATGGAACCTCCCTGCGCTAGATGGACTCCGTTTGCTGGCAAACTAGTCCCTCCACTCTCCCAGATCACTGTTCCAACTTTTTGCCAACTTTTTTGTCAACTTTTTGTCAACTTTTTTGTGAACTTTTTTCAACTTTTTTCCAACTTTTTTTGCCAACTTGTTCCCAACTTTTTTCAACTTTTTTTCAACATTTTTTCCAACTTTAATTCCAACTTTAAATGATTTTTAAGATCTTTAACATGCCCCTGTCTTATAAGGCTATTTTTTTCATAACTCTCTCGTCACAATTGCATAAGTGGGGTTGTAGCTTTTTGATGGATGATTAGTTTCTCTTTCTCGTGTCCTTGATTTGCTAGGCTTGCATTTCATGTGTAAACTTCACTTAGGACGAAAGAGCTAGTACAAGAACTGCTGCATAGCGCCATGAAGCGATCCTTTAGGGATGCATTGACTGGCGGAGCTGGCAGCAGTGGCGATGGTGCTTCACTGAAGCGTGTTGGGGATAGCTCAGTTGTGAATAATGCTGCATTGGAGTCACATCTTACAAGTTGCATCAGACTTACAACATCGAGTTGTTACAAGCAATCTTGGGATCTCGTCAGGAAGGGCCCGCCTTTGCTGCATGAATTTTCAACAGCAAATCGAGTGGGTCAACTTCCTTTTCTTCCTGAGGTTTTCGATGTTGTTGAATGTACACCTGCCATTGCAGACACACACATCTTCTGTATGAGGAGGACCGTAGATTCGAGGTCCTGGGAAAGCAAGCTGGGAGCTCATTTGGTCGCTGCAATCAGGAAGTGGGCAGGGCTTATTTCGGTTTTTCCTCTTGCATTTGAAATTGGAAGAAACTTTGTTGTCAATGGTGGTTCAATGGCAAATGGTTTGCATGAGACTTTGCATGATAAATTTGCAGGCAGAAGTTCAGGAACCTTGCACAACAGGTCCGCCCTATGATACGATTTGCGGCTTGGTGCAAGGCTCACGGGTATGAACCTTTTCCATTGGATGAAGAGGTGTGTTACGGATTTGCGGTCAGTTCAGAACATTCGGCTCCTACTTTTCTTCGGAGCTTCCTTGTAACTTTCAGCTTTCATGTTCTGGGACTGGTCGGTGGCGATGTTTGCACGAACAGTCCTAGGTTGCAAGGTGCGGCCAGGAAGTCATACTTGAGGAAACGCAAACGTGAACAACGAGATCCGCTGACAGTCGAACAAGTCAGGAAACTAGAGCTCCTGGCATGCGGTGAGATACCGGGTGGCACAGCGGACAAGCTTGCTGCATGGTTTTTCCTCGTGTGTGTTTTCATGCGGGCACGTTACAGCGATGGTTTGAATCTATCAGAGATTTTTGTTGATTGCCCTGAATAACGAAAGCTGCCATTGTATGGATTCATTGAAGGTGTCGTTGGTCGATCCAAGACGGCATATACCACTGAACGTAAGACCATGAATCTTCCGATGGTTGCTTGTCGACGTGGTGTTACAGGCAAGGGCTGGGCAACTCCGGGTTTGATATTGCGTCAAGGGATGGATATCCCGTTGGGGCAAGGATGTCCCTTGCTTCCAGCGCCTACGAGAGCAGGGTGGCAGAGATCCCCGCTCACAGCTGGCCAAGCTGGCATGTGGCTCAGAGACATACTTTTGGGCTTGGGCGAGAGCGCAGAGTCGGTGAAGAAGGTTGGAACACATTCGTGTAAGGCAACATGCCTTAGCTGGTGTGCTAAGAACAATGTTCCACCGGATGTTAGAAAGTCACTTGGCTATCACAGCAATCCTGGTGATCGAACAGCACAGGTCTATTCCAGGGACGCTATGGCTGGTCCTTTAGTCTATTTGCAGCAGACTATCGATGATGTCAGGTCTGAGGTGCTCAGACCAGATTGCGCGCGTTCTGGATACAGAGTTGAAGCTGTGCACGAACAATCTGGTGGTGCTTCTGAAGACGAGCCAAGGCATGAAGAGTCGGGCGTGACAAGATTTATTCAGGCGATGGCTGAAGAAGAAGAGTCAGAATCTGAGGACGATCTTGAATCCTATTCAAGCAGTGAAGATTCTGTGGATGAAGAGTTTGGTGCAGATGACCTGCAACTGGACGCTGAAGCTGAGAATGAGATTGTGCCTCCTTGGAACCAGCTGGATGATGACGTCCGGAGCGATGTTTTCAGGATGAAACTGGTTCGACATAGACTCTCAACAATGTATCATCTGGTAGCAGATGAAGGTGGTAGTCACCTGAAGTGTGGCAGGGTCATTACGACCAACTTTGATGTGGTGGATGAAGAACCTCAATTCGTCTACCCGATGTGCTCGACCTGTTTCGGAAGGAGGATTTGAAAAAGGCGTGCTGTGAGCTGTTTGGAACGATGGTTCCATGTGTCAGATTTCAACTTGCCTCCTTAAAAAGTGGGTACGGGAAAAGGCGCCTTTTCCCGTACCTTGTTTTGGCCGCCTTCGGGGCCTCCTTTTAGGACTGTGGTGACACGAGTTGGGTCAGATTTCAACCTGCCTCCGTAAAAGGGGGTACGGGAAAAGGCGCCTTTTCCCGTACCTTGTTTTGGGCACGATGGTGCTTAGTTGACACATGTTTGCACGATGGTGCTTCTTTTCAACGAAGGTTGGAACTTGTGCATTTTGTTTTTGTTTGGGCACGGAGGTGCCGATCTTTGTGCAACGATGGTTGCTATGTATAAGAGGCTCACACTTGGATGCCCACCCTGTTTGCTAAATGGTTAGCAAGATTAGTAAATGGTTAGCTAGGTTAATAAATGGTTAGGAAGCTTACGTAAACTAGTTTAGCGAGGTTGCCCAAGACTAGTTTAGCGAGGTTAGTAAACCAGTTTAGGCCAGTTTATGTAAACTGGCTAAACTGGTTGGCCAGCCCGGGGTAACCTGGTTACATAAGCTGGCTAACCTGTTTACTTAACTTGGCCAAGCCTAGTTTTCCATTGTTTTGCTTCGCTACCATGTAAAACATTTTCTCACCGCGAAGGGAAAAACTTCTGTCTCCATGGGCAATGCCAGGAGAATACTGGGCTAAAAGCTGCATGTCCCATGTCAGCTTGTCATGTAAATATACATGTTACACCAAAGGCTTCAGTTGCATTTGCTCAACTCAACCATTCATGGAGGCTTATTCCTGAGTTAGGGTAAGAACATTTTTCGCCAAAACCGTTTATCAAATACGTTTACCTGAGCTATCTTTTTGAAAATGTACAATATACAGTTTCTTTTCGGTGCACTGGCTAAACCCGAAAAGCTAATTATAGACATTCANAAACTTGGATGCCCACCCTGTTTGCTAAATGGTTAGCAAGATTAGTAAATGGTTAGCTAGGTTAATAAATGGTTAGGAAGCTTACGTAAACTAGTTTAGCGAGGTTGCCCAAGACTAGTTTAGCGAGGTTAGTAAACCAGTTTAGGCCAGTTTATGTAAACTGGCTAAACTGGTTGGCCAGCCCGGGGTAACCTGGTTACATAAGCTGGCTAACCTGTTTACTTAACTTGGCCAAGCCTAGTTTTCCATTGTTTTGCTTCGCTACCATGTAAAACATTTTCTCACCGCGAAGGGAAAAACTTCTGTCTCCATGGGCAATGCCAGGAGAATACTGGGCTAAAAGCTGCATGTCCCATGTCAGCTTGTCATGTAAATATACATGTTACACCAAAGGCTTCAGTTGCATTTGCTCAACTCAACCATTCATGGAGGCTTATTCCTGAGTTAGGGTAAGAACATTTTTCGCCAAAACCGTTTATCAAATACGTTTACCTGAACTATCTTTTTGAAAATGTACAATATACAGTTTCTTTTCGGTGCACTGGCTAAACCCGAAAAGCTAATTATAGACATTCACTGAACGCTGTTTGTGTTTTTACTTGGAAAAATGATATTCATGTTTTTGTTGAGGAGGAAATAGCCAAAAGTAGCAGAACCAAGCATGATCACGATGTAGATTTTCAAACACCCCTTTTTTTTGGTGCTGCTGGAGGCAGTAGAGTTTGGGGTTTTGAAATAAATAGACCTTTGCCCTTGAAAAGAATGTCTAATTTGTCTTACAGCAAATCTCAAAATGTCAATTTCATTGGGAATGGGATCCATGTAAATGGGAAATATACTCCTTAAGGACTTGGGCACCTTAAGCTTTCCGGGTTGTACTTCTCAACGTGGCAAAATTGATTTCGTAAAGTATTGTTGAGGTTCTTACATCTATTTATAAATCCCACGGCGTTTTGGGGGTCAGTGGTCCTTTTTTGATTTGAAATAGTGACACTGAGTGATTTTACGTCTTGCATGTTTTTTCCATATGTATATTTACCCACTGTATGTTTGCATGTACTCACATTTTCTTCACCAACCCAACACGGCACCTACAGAGCAGGAATATGAAATATACAGTACACCTCCAACAATTCTTTTTTACTAGCCATAGATTTTATTGTATTGTTTTCCAATCTCAAAAAAACCCTTAAATCAAATTTACAAATCTTCAAATATCATATATATATTTATATTATATTTTTTTTGCCACCGTCACGCTTACGCTTGGCCAACGAAACGGCTGGTGGCATTCTCGCCTGCAATTCGCAGGCAGGGGTGTTTGGGTTTGCGGTCTGGGTCGTGGGTTCCTTTTTGATGCTTAATGAAATGCAATCCAAGTATATAGATGATTTGATCATGGAGTGCATGAGGTTCCTTGATGGTACATTTATGTTAACTATAGGGTTCCCGTGATGGATCATCCCTGAGAGATAAATATGTCGTATTGAAGGTTCCCGCGATGGATCATCCCCGGGGCATATGTTCTATAAGTGAGGGTTCCCGTGATGGATCATCCCTGGGGCACATATATGTTGTATACGTGAGGGTTCCCGTGATGGATCATCCCTGGGGCACATATATGTTGTATACGTGAGGGTACCCGTGATGGATCATCCCTGGGGCATATGTTGTAGTGAGGGTTCCCGTGATGGATCATCGGTGGGACATATTTGTTGTATTGAAGGTTCCCGTAATGGATCATCGGTGGGACATATTTGTTGTATTGAGGGTTCCCGTAATGGATCATATACCTGCAACTATATGTCGTATTGAGGGTTCCCGTGATGGATCATCCCTGGGGCAAATATATGTTGTATTGAGGGCTGTCATGATGGATCTCCTATACCTGCACCTATGTGGTATTGAGGGTTCTCGTCATGGATCATCCCTGGGACATATGTTGCTATTGAGGGTTCCCGTGATGGATCATACATGGGACATTTGTTGTGTATTGAAGGTTCCATGTTCGAGGTTCCTGTGAAATATGATGTATTAAAGGTTCCCGTGCTGAGTTTCTTTGCGATATCTTCTTTATTGACAATAAACTTGTTCAAAAAACAACCTTAAACGAAAAAACTGTTTGGCTTCATTGAGTATAGCCTATACTTGCATTGGTATTCGTCGTGCAGCGGGTTCCAACTTGATAAGGTATATTTGATAAGGTATATTTGATAAGAGTCTGGGATCGAATGTGTCATCCTTTGTTGTTTGGTTAAAATCAGTATATACACCCATCAGAAATGGACAACACGAAGGAGTTCAACCTTCCTGATGTTACCACCGTGATTCATGCTGAACAAAATAGATGTTCCCATTAGAGCAGTTTCACGAGACAGAATGTGGAAAAGTATAGTTCTGAGGAAAATTATATATAGGCTTTCCATTTTTCTGCAAAGCATCAACTTGTTTACAAAACTGTGATGGAGTGACATTTCAAAATGGTTTTGGCCAATGGAAGAACACTTTGCCAATTCCTTTTCATATAAATGGCCTCATATTTGGGGGCTCCACACAAGAACTTTTCCACCGAACAAGTTTGGGATGTCTTCTATATACATTCCCCAATGTAAGTATACAAGATATACAAGTAAACGTGTATAGGGGTTTAAGATGTATCAATAATCAATAGCAACCCTGAAACACCAAACTTTTAGGGAACAAGATTGAAAACTCTCCAGGACAGGGCACAGTGTTGCTCGTTTTGTCTGTGAAACGCAGGGCATCCACGATCGAAGTGCTCGCTGTACACAGGACACGCACCACATGACTTATCATCCATTGACAAACGACATGCCCTGCATGAACGGGTTCCTTAAGAAGCCCTGTTGTTGACCATGCGAGCTATACGATACTCTCTATCAAAACACTATGGTATTACTTGCACGTTGCCACCATCCATGCAAAATGGGTATGATATGCGAATCCAACTCGATGGGATCAGGGATGGATTTCTTTGCGTCTTATAGGTGTTCTTTGACACACCTGTCCAAGTGGATACCACACTCATGTTGAAAGGGCCTTCATCATTGACGCTAAACTCCGCGTGGAACCAAACTTCACCAACATGTTCGTTTGTCTCATCTTTGTATCGTACCACATCTTGCCTGCCAATCAACTGGCGGTGGATAAGCGCTTCATTGGACACACTCAGTTCAACTATCGCATTGTCACTTAACCCAAAATGATTCTTTACGAAATTCAACAATTCCTGGCTGGGTTCGTGTGGCTTGGTCAATTGCACTTCAAGTTTCATGTTGAACTCTTGCAAGTGCAGTTTTGACATCAAAACGACATCTTCCAGTAATCCTTTTTCAAAGCCCAAACCTGGTGTTGCGTTGTGCATCATGTTGGCGAATTTTGTTAATTCACGATGTTTGCGTTCATGTGTAAAACATGACACCACCACACCAAACTTTTTGATGTGGTCAGCACTGTGGAGGCTGTAATGCACTTTTGGTTGGAATGTGTGGGCACCGTAGGCTACCNTGGTTGGAATGTGTGGGCACCGTGGGCTACCAATCGGTGGCCCAAATGCTTCTCGCATGCCTGCAACAACTCGTCATACGAAACACTCATGCTACGAGTTTCAACCAGCAAGTCCAAAACCCGGCAAAGTGCCAAATAGCTGTTGACTGCCTGCATGTGCCTTGCAACAAAGGATGCACGATGCTGTTCTAACAAGAACCTGATGCATGAATACAGTGAAAGTCCATCACTTGCGCTACAGCTCAGTGTACCCGATTTGTACTGCGTGAAAACTTTCTTACATGATACACCCTTGCTTTTGATACGTGTAGGCCACTCGATGCTTTTCAAAAAATCTGACACCATGTTTGGGCTCACAATGTCTGCTATGGCATTCATCAGGTGACCCATTTCCGTGTTCCAAATCCCTCCCACAAAAAACACATGCATCCAATCATAGCCTGTGATCTCAATGCATCCTCCATGCAAATAGGTTTGGAATTCATCGCACCAGAGTGCACCACATGGATTGAATGTAAGACCTGAAGTTTGTTCTAGCTCACCAAACCTGCTTTGGTTCAGCACTGGGAAAGAAACCTCCAAGTTCCGTGCTTTCCGAAGTATCAGGTCTGACTTATTTGGAATACACTGACCCCTGATACACACACAGCTAGGAACAAGTGTGCTGGTGGGATCGTGCAAGTCCAGCCCCGACCCATGCGCCACGACATTTTGACATAAGAAACACATGAGTGTTCCTGATGATCCTTTGCAAGACCATATCTGCCGAAGTGCAACCTCGTCAGCTACGCATGCTCCGATCTTTCCAAACAGCATGTTTGGTGCGACGCCTGGGATCTCGAACTTGACACCCTGCCGCAAGTCGAATGGGTAAGAAAAAAACAAAGCACATATCTTCTTGAAGACCTGGCTCACCCGACCCTTAACGTCTTTTAAGTGACTGGTGCGGAGACTGAAAATGTGAAACCACAGCTGCTCGGAGCTGAGCTCTTGTCCAAATTCAAGGAAACTCCAGTAAAAACTCATTAGTTTCCTTTCATTGATCACTTTTAAAGCGTTCCCTGGGAGCACTTCGTCTCCATAGACGCAGATGCGCCACATCCGCTCAGGATGTGGTGTGTGCTCTGCCATCACTCCCGAGAAATACTCTCTGAAGCCACTGCATGTTGAAAGCAACAACCACAAAAGTGCTAACGGGTTGATGGCTGGAAATTCTTTCAAGCTACCACTTTGCATTTCAACTGATATAGTAGTGAACAGCTCTCCCATAGGCGAATGACAATCGATCTCGTCTTGACGAGTTCTCTTCAGAGTCTGCCTGGAAAGGTGTTTTGGAAGCCCATGCTTCTTCACTGCCTCCAGTACTGCTATGACCCCAGACTGTGATACATAGCTTTGCCTATGTGCCTCAATGAAAACTCGTTGTGAACCCACCACTCGGCTCGAGGAGGAGCTTGCCATGTTGTTACAAACCCGCAACACGATGTGGTTAGATGATGGAAACCAAGTTTTGTATACACATCCAATATTGTGTGTTTAGTTGCACTAAATAGTCACCATGCACATGAAGGGGACAAGACTAAATCATCTTGCAAACAGGATTGGTGTCATATATACAAAACGATTGCCCATGTAGCTGTGTATGCATATATACATATATATATATATAAGCTCCAAACCCATGGTGAGACGATGACATTTGAAATGGTTTGGTCATGCACTCTTTGATGCCGAAATGGATCTCAAATCTTGAGACTGGAAATTCATAGTACAGGAAGTTAAATCCGACGTGAGAATGTTTGAGTCAGTTGTTTCAGAAACTATCATATGCATCAACATATTCACACAACTCCAGCGCAAACCAAGATCTCACATCAGCATGAAAATACTGCAGGTGTTTTCATGAATTATAGTTATTCAACAAACATGGAAGTCTCGCTGAAATAAAAAACCAGCAGGGACCCATACCAGTGACAGGTCTTCAGGCCTGTTTTGTAGATCCCACTGACCTCAGAGCCGCATTGAATGTTTCAGTCGCTTTCGTCTTCAAGTGCAGGGAGCTGACAAGTTCTCGCACTAAATAATGTTTCACTGGGTATATATACTTCAAACCCGTGATGACTCCATAAATAGGTGCTGCACAAAAAGCTATCTCACTGGGGAAAAGACCCGTGATATTCAGCAGTCATGAAATCACACTTGCTTTACATTCAAAACAAACAAAAAAAGCTCTGAAGACTTTTGTTCCCTGTAGGCTTTTCAATGTCATACATTGACCGTCACCATTGGCCGCGATCGATGGCACTCAAAATACGCTCCCAAGCGTCTGAGCCCCTCTTGACCTTACGATCGCACCTATCACCTACACAAAGAAAGACTCTGTATGCATCAGCATTGTTTGTCTGGATCTTACCTCGTCCATAGTAGATAGTTCCAGACCCAATAGCAGGCTCAGCAGGTCGACCCTTTCCCGGCTGTGTCTTCGCACTGGCCTTTGGCTTGGGTGCAACCTTTGCTTTCACCTGTGCTTTGGCCTTAGCTTTGCACTTAGCCTTAGCTTTGCCCTTTGCCTTCGGCTTTGCCTTGGGCTTGGGCTGATCTTGCCTACGCTGATCCAAAGCTTTCTGAACAAGATCCGGACTCACCTCAGGAACCGCATCAGCTTGATCATCTTTCTTGGTCTCCTCCTTCTTCTTTTCCTCATCGGCTTTCACAGTCGTCTGTGGTTCTTTCGGGGTGTCTGCAATGGGAAGGGCTGTAGTGCCTGCAGGAGCTGGACTGAAAGACTTTCTCTTCTTGAATATCTGTAAATTTTCTAGAACGTCTTCTTCCTCCTGATCTCCACCCATCAAACGCTTCATTGTCAAAAAGCCTTGCAATGCCCTAGCAAGCTCTGACATGCCTTTGTCACTAGAGCCCTGCTGGCCAGATGCCTGCGAGCCGCTTGCGAGACTTGCCTGACTTTTCGGGCTCACCATCTTGGAACTAGATCTGAGTGGAACCCTCGATGAACTACTACCATGTTTCTGAGAAAGCTCTTCTGCCTCTTGGCGGGTCAAAGGTGGATCATCACTGGAGTAGGCCTCATCAAACAAAGCCTGGGGCAATGAATGCGGTGATTCCGGGTAGTCCTCAAGGTGTTCCACAGCATGGGATCCTTTCTTCACCATCCCTTTCAGGTGCTTCTTCAGGTCTTGGAGCGCATAGTAAGGCCCCACATCACCCAAGCAAACACCAAGCTGCACGGCTGTCCTTGGCTGAAGCATGACCCTCGTTCATGTGACCATTTGTGTATGGGTTCATTCTTGCATCATCTTTGATCAACATATATAGACATCTATGGTTGCGAGGGTCGAGTTCTTTGACTGAAGCCCTGACCCACCGGGATTCAAGTGAAGCAAACCCTGTCATACCTATGTATATAGGACAATGTTAAACATACATTCGGTGTGAGCTGGATGCATGCCCTTTCCATGCACTCTATATAGCATGAAGTATATTTAGGTGCTGTAACGACACACATGCACTTGAAGTACTTAAGTGGTCAATAGCAAGCCTAGAATCTGTAGAGCTTGTCCAGATGTCCCTTCGGTTGGGAGGTGAACCCCTAGCCTCCACATCCTATTGGCCACCACCTGAAGCTTCCCGGGCAGCAGCCCTGGGCCCTGCAGTGTCTGGATGTCTTTGGCCGTGAAGTATGGTAACATGTTAGTTACTGACTGCTTCGGCCTAGGTCCTGCCGAACCTGCTTTCGATTTCATCACAGCATCATTCACTGTTGTGACGAGCAGGTCACGGTCTGCCCCATCCCAAGGACCTTCCAACACCATCTCAATCAACTTGGTGCCTTCATGGCACTGAAGGCATGATTTCACCAGCCTCTTCGCCAAAGCAGCAGCTTGCTGTTGAGCAATCTTAACAAACTGCTCACCTTTGCATGATGCCTTAAGTTTGGCTAAATAGGCATTGGTGTCAGCAACATCCTTAAGAGCACTACTCATAGTGGTTTGGTGGTTCGATCCTTATATGTGCTACAGGGTTCACCCAAACCAACTGGTTTTCCGAAACATGTCATAGGTTTCATTTTCAATTCTCATGTATACACCACATTGTTGGTCGCAACATTGTAACAAGTATATATACACAAGTGAATGTCGGGTGATCACTGCCCAGGCGTGATGAGATTCTACCACAGAAAATGAAATACGTGTGTCGTGTACAAAATCGTGACTGTGCAGGTCACTGACGGGCTGCCTAATCTATCAAGTATAGGCATTCTTTTGTGTTTCATCCAGCGGGCCTCGTCACTGCAGGTTCGTTTGCGTGACACCCCTCAAAAAATGACTGGATCATCCCCAAGGCTGATAGAAGCAAGATACAATGACATTTTACATTAGCTACAAAGTCATTGGTTTCTATGTTTGTTATCCAACTTGTCATGATGTTCAACCAGGAGATGCCTTCAAAAACCGNCTCTCCTCAGCTGGTCCTGTCTCAAGCTCCCTGAGGCTATAGACATTGACCGCCACGCCAGGGTGCATGGCCTTGATGCTTTCCAAATGTTCAACCTCAATGGTATATAAGAATCCCCAAGATGTCCACCAGTTACTTTGACAGACACTGACCTCAACGTTGATCGTGTCATGTCTATTTGTTAGCATGATGAATTTTGACGTATATTTTGAACAACACACCCACACTCCCACATGTGATTGTATCAAGTGACGAGTTCCGTCGTCATTGACGAAAGAAAGAACTCCACCCCATCACCGTCACCGTCCTTGATGGCCTTCTTGAGATCCTTCAGACGTTCTTGCAGCTCCTTCGTCTCAAACTTCAAGGTATCCAGCTGCAGCGCTAGCTTCACCTTCTCAGCCACTGTGCTCATTGCTTCGCTAATGTCCTTGTTTGATACTCAATGGATGTGCTACGGTGAGCCATGCACTCCACTCAACGAGCCGACAGACAGCCCTGTGTTCATGGTTGTAGCAAGAAACACAATCTTGACCATATAGGCCTTCTATCATGCTGGTAAAGTCAATTCATTCTTGAATGATATGATGTTTGTGAAGGGTCTCTCGACAACAATCAATGTCAGGGAGATATCCTACAAAGACTCAGTGATTGTATGATGGTGAAACGTATCTGTTACACCCACGGCACGAGTCACATGTTGTCGAGCTTGGCGCCCTGACGCATCACAGTGCTGTGCAAAAGCCTGACCTCAGCACGTGAATTGGTGGAGCTGATGTAATCATAATCATAATTGATATAGGTCTATAGGCACACACTACATTGGACACAAACTCAGGATGTTTGATATCATGTCATCATTTCAAGCTTAGCCCAACTGTTCCACCCAACCCTGAAAGACAAGTCGAGTCAAGTCTCTATATACAAGCGCACTGACTCACAGGATCATTCCCACAGTCACTTTCCAGCTCTAAATCTGAGGGTCCAAACAGATACGGTAGGGTCAAACCTAGGCCACACAAGAGCTTCAGATAGCAAAATATATGTAAACATGTTGGTATAACTTTAATATACATAAGACTCTGTCCTGATGGCCCTTTGCCAAATCTTTGTTAAAAACAAAGATTTGCCATGGCGTGTCAAATCTTTGTTAAAAAACAAAGATTTGGCAGACTTCTTTGCCAAATCTTTGTTAAAAAACAAAGATTTGCAATAGCGTGTCAAAACCTTGTGTTTTAACAAAGATTTGGCAAACATAGAAACATAGGAAATAGCAAATTATCTTTGGAAGACTTCAATTGATTTCCAAATATACACGTCGCAATTTGTTGCAACCACTCTGATTCATGATTGGTATTGCATTTGTTTGAATGTTTTCTGGTCCCATGGCAGCTTCACGCGCATCCTTCATTTTGTACCGCATTGCTATATGTGGTTGCATATGTCTATTTGCCTCTCAAAATTGGTGTCTATCTTTCTACTGCATTCGCATCATCACCGCAAGTTCATTCGCTCACTACTTTCCCATGCAGATCCCAACTGCTTAGTTGACTTGTCCATTGAATCAGCGTAGTTTGGATGATTCTCAGTTACATCGACTGGCGTGGGTGGTTCCTCATACTTGCGCTTCCTCTTGAGATCGCGCCGCAACACCATGTCGTCACCCACACCCAAGCAATGCATCATCTTGTTGCACACGTAGACCAGATCACGCACTTCAAGGTCCAGAGTTTCAACCCGTTTCTTGAGATCGTGAAGTCTCAAATTGGTTCGTAGTGTTTGGTCAAACACCTTTGTCATGAGAGCCTCTTGCTGGGCTAGTAGATGACACATCTCACCAATCTTAGATTCAAGATCCGAAGACATAGTAACAAAGAAATTCTTTACTTTGAGGCTGTAAATGCTTGCACGTTTTCACTGTGCTATCGTTTCATGTCAGATCCTATGCATTATGCAGCTGCATGTTGTGCACTCATGTGCATTCGTATTTCTATCAGAGTACTCTCACACATGCACGCAAAAAGTTCCCACTGTGTTTGCCATTCACGTGAGATCAAGTGTTCCGACACAAGTACGCTGGTATTAGACCAGTAGCTGCATCTCCACCCACTTTTCACCACGCAGTGCTTTGTCAGCCTGTACATAAAGGTTCATTTGATACAACGAGACAGTAAAGGTACCCTGTGCATCTTAAACATCTTAAACACTGCTTTTGACGAGATCTTGTATCCCTGTCTTGAAACACAGCAGTCATTACGTGCAGTCACACGACTTGGTCTGGGTTTCGTTCTCCAGATAGTCAACAACACATTTACCACCTCACCATTCTTTTGGGTTTGGGTTGTTTGTTCAAACCATAAGGGTGGCCATCATCACCTTAGTCATATGGGGCTATTCTTTTGACTTCAGGTTTCAAACCACATATGGACGACCGTCATGACCTTACTCATTTGGGGCTATATCATTCTTTTGACTTTGGTTTNCTATCGTTTCATGTCAGATCCTATGCATTATGCAGCTGCATGTTGTGCACTCATGTGCATTCGTATTTCTATCAGAGTACTCTCACACATGCACACAAAAAGTTCCCACTGTGTTTGCCATTCACGTGAGATCAAGTGTTCCGACACAAGTAGTAAGGTGATGACGGTCGTCCATATGTGGTTTGAAACCTGAAGTCAAAAGAATAGTCCCATATGACTACGGTGATGATTGCCACCCTTATGGTTTGAACAAACAACCCAAACCCAAAAGAATGGTGAGGTGGTAAATGTGTTGTTGACTATCTGGAGAACGAAACCCAGACCAAGTGGTGTGACTGCACGTAATGACTGCTGTGTTTCAAGACAGGGATACAAGATCTCGTCAAAAGCAGTGTTTAAGATGTTTAAGATGCACAGGGTACCTTTACGGTCTCGTTGATCAAATGAACCTTTATGTACAGGCTGACAAAGCACTGCGTGGTGAAAAGTGGGTGGAGATGCAGCTACTGGTCTAATACCAGAGTCATTTGGGGCTATATCATTCTTTTGACTTTGGTTTGATTGTTCAAACCATATATAGACGACCATCATCGCCTTAATCCTTTAAGCCTATATAATTCTTTTGAATGTGGGTTGTTTTGTGCAAAGCATTTGGAGGGGTTCAAACCATATGGAGGGCCATCATCACCTTAATCATTTGGGGCTACCTTTCTCATGACCTATGGGGTTGCTTGTTCTAAACATGTGTGTTCCTGCCTTACATTGCAAATAGAGGAATGCTTCCATTGCTTCCACCCACAAACACATATCAAGAACTCATGTATATACCCAAACCATAATTGTCTATCTTGGGGTGTCAGAAAAGGCCAGTGTGATATAAGGGTTCACTCATGTACACTTCAGCTCAGGTTCCTGGTTAAAACACCTCAAACCGTTGTAAATATATTTCACCCGAACCCCTACTTCTTGTACAGTAAGGATGTGGTGTTATCTATAGTGCAATGACCATGTATATATTTGTATACATGTAAACCATTATTATCATACTTCCCATGATCGAGTATAAATATATGTATGTATTTATATATATATAAATATATTATATAACCCTTAAGTCCAGAGAGAAACGCCAGCGATACGGTTTTCCGGACATCTGACTCACGGAATACGTCAAAATCTGTACACGATGAAGATTCAGGGTGTGAAACGGCATGCAGGAGCTGCGCGGACGACCAGTGGACAAAAGCAACCATTCTATATATGGTTTAGTTGTTTGCAGCTTGCTACCAACACCCTAACCAACAATGAACATGATAACCGCTTTTGAACATTGTAGTGTTTGTGTTGATTGTTGGGTATTAGTGAACTTCGTGGTTTATAACACAAGGGTTCTCTTCCTCACCGGTCCCCCAGGCATGACCCCTCTATATAAAATCTCCACACCCCGTGCCCTAGCATTGAAGGATTTCGCCCTGGTTCCTCACAGTAAAGACGCAACGCCATGGCCAGCTGGCGATCTATACCATCAATACCGTGAGGAACCCTACCCTGAAACAAAAACAATGAATGTTACTGTTGGATCACTGAACCGGATGTTGAAAAGTGTTGTGAAAAGACCTCTGTGATCACAAGCTATGTTCACAAACCAGGTGGGGCAAATCACTCCGCTGCTAACAGGCCATGTATGAGATGTTCATCCTTTTGATAGGATGTCGCGTCACAAGGCTTCATGGTGCTCCAATACAAGTGTTGGTAGTTTGAAATGCTCCCCTGGAGCTCTTGAGTTATGCCCCTATGTTACAGTTGACATTGAGTTGGCAATTGGACAATTCATTTTGCCCTCGACCTGAAGCCTTCCATCTATGTATCTTCGCATGTGATCACAAAGCTGGTTTTCAAAATGTGCCATGTCCCTATTTAGGACTTGTGATGATGGTGCCCCTTTGAGATGATGGTGCCCCTTTGAGACTTTGAAGTTTAGTGCCATTCAGCTCCATATATATATTTATGTTTATATAGTGCCATTCAGCTCCGTTATCCATCTTTAAAGTCTTTCAACCAGCTTTGCGACCACCCCCCACACCACTTGGTCACGTGATTGGGGCGGTGGCTGCTTGGGGGGTGGAGGAGGAGGTGGGAAAGGTGGCGGCTTAGGCCCCTTCCCTCCTTTCTCCTCCCTCCCTCCCACTGCGGTCTGGCCTTTGGGGCAGGTGCCTTTTGAGGCTCAGGCGGCTTCCTGCAGGGTATAGCACGGTGCATGCCAGAACAAGTTGTAACATTTGTTCATGTTGCGATCACATTTCATATAGTTGATGTCCTGTCGACTCAAACCTCATACTTTATCATTGGTTCTGCAAACACAGATATAACACGTCACCAGACGCCACCGTATACAAATGTTTGTACACACCATGTATTTCCATTGTATTTCACATCTGAAGTTCTGTTGTTAATACATAGAACAATCCCGAGTTAGTTTACTCAGGGGAAAACCCTGGGACTGGGACAGTGTGCAACCCGAGAACATAGACCCTGGGGTATTTTGGACAACCCCACCTGCTGCTGCTTGAGCTGGCCTGCGCCTTGCGTGCCAGCACCCCAGCCCCTGGTGTCCGTTTCCTCGTTCTCCCGGCACCAGGCCTAAGATAGGAACCAAGTGTGCAGCATGAAGGACACCATGCATGGAGAAACCAAAAGTAAAACAGTAAAACCGTAAAACCCTGAAAAAAATTGAAAACACATCAAAGTCATTGCTGAGTCACGGCCACCACGTCCCTTCACGATCTCTGTACCAGCCGTCCGACCAGCACTGCCCGCCCCATCGGTCGGTTTTCCTCGCCCATGCTGCCTTGGACTTCGAAGGTGGCTTCGAAGCCCAAGGGGCTTTGATCTTCCACCCCCCTTTTGGTTGCTCCCAGCGCCCCTTCATCCTCTTCATCTCGTCATCCCACTTGTCCACATCCACCACCGCATCCGCCGCCAGGGCCTTCGCACCAGCACTTCCCACATGCTGCCAATCTTTTGCCGTCCATGTGTCATGCCTCCTCGACGACTTCCTCCATGACTTCCTCCTCCGGTTCCTGCTCCGACTCCTCATGATATTCCTCCTCCTCCTCCATCGCCCCTTCCATGCCCCATCCAAGGCCATCCATGGGCGCATCCTCCTCCGTATCCACCTCCTGCTTCACGGATGCCGATGCCTTCATCTTGTCCCCCATGCTGGTCAACTGCACTTGCATGAAGTAGTCCCTCAGCTCGGCGTCTTCAACCTGAGATTTTGAAGGCCATTGACAGTGAGAACAGTTTTTGTCATCAAAACCAACCCTTTTGTTTTTTATACTACTTAAACTTTCATTGACACCATGTATCATCCTAATGTCGCTTAAGACAGAGTTACCCTGAAACCTTTTCAAACCTCCATCACAAACAAGTTGATGCCATGCATTGGTGAGCAGCCTCATCATCGCTGGCAGCTTCCATCATTCCCACCACCAGGAGCACCGTGCCAAACACAAGCAGCCACATGTGCAAGGATTGAGAGATTTAAAAAAAAACGATCTATATGCTGTTTCTTTATAGTCACAGGACTGGAAACATTCGGTGATCATTGAGTGATCAAATTGAATTGATACGTTTGTTGTGATTTGACCCATGGAGTGACATGGTGTATGGCCGAATGGTGACGTGATTTGAAAGAAACATTGTTGCGCATGTGTAGTTTGACTAGCAAAATAAAAAAATAAACCCAAGCTATATATATATATATATAGTGCTTGTTTGTTTTGCTCATGTCTCGTCACAACCAACAAGTAGTTGAACAATGTTGTGTTGCCAATCGGCATGCTGTGGGTGTCCTGATGAACAATTGATGACACATGAGCAAAGCAGTTTTGCTCATTGCACTCCTTAATGAGCCAGCGGTCATGCCATGCAGCAAGTTCCCCTCAACTCAAATATTCTATAGTATACGACATCATATGGTACTTTACATATAGCCCATGTAATTCATCCCTGATGCGTGGAATGTTTGATTGAAAGACTATACCCACAGGTTTCCAAAGACTTAAGACCAAACTGTGAACACTTTGGGAGTAAGGTTGAATATGGATGGTGATCACGTTCAACCGAATGGACAGTGATGAAACAACCGAGTATCACGTTCAACCGAATGGACAGTGATGAAACAACCATCTATATATAGTGAGTATCACGTTCAACCGAATGGACAGTGATGAAACAACCATCTATTTAGTGAGTATCACGTTCAACCGAATTGACAGTGATGCTTGGACAGCCATAGATGAGTTTGTAAGTACAACACGCGAGTGCAGCGACCCTGCAAAACATTTAAAGAAAAAATATATCCTTCGCCTCCTTCGTTTCCTTCCTTCCTCTTCCTCTTTCCTTTTTCGCACATGATTTGTTCATCTCTACTTTCAATACCATCAATTAACTTAAGAAACATAAATTTCTGTCCACTCCAGTTTCCCAATTGTCGCTTTTTCAAAGCCCACACCATTCGGATCCTGTTGAGCACTATACATGTATACCTTCCATTGGGCAACTCATTTCTTGGTTTTACGCTTACCAACTTTCTTCTTGGGGCTGATCCCTTCCGTGAGTTTCTCTTTCACTTCGCGCTTGATGGTACTTCTGATCCACTTGGGGTTGTCAGCCTTACAAATCATCCAGGGAATCCAATAAATTAAACAAAGCGTCCAAAATTCTTTCTTGGGTACAAAAACACACAAAAGAACAATCAAAACCGGAACCTTAAAAGAACCAAAACCGGAACCACAAAAGAACCATCAAAACATGTATACATTTTAAAAGCCTAAGAACATTCAGTTCGATCCACAGGTCCTTTACATGTGTATGCCACAACACCTTCATCCTTCTGCCTGCAACCTCAATCTCCACCCATGGTTCACTCAGCAACGACATGTCAAACGCCCTTAAACGCTGACCCTCCCGTCCCGAACTCCCCATGTCGAGGGCGTCCCACGCCGCTTCCTTACTCGCCGTGTTCCTCTTTCCCAACATGTCATCGAACACTGGCACATTGCAATGCAATTGGTTGCCTATAAAGGGGGGCAGGTGACGTTAACGTGATTTAAGAGATATTATATATATATTAAGTATACTATATAATATGATCTTTGTTGTTTTGAGAATCAATCTGAGACATCACAACCAACATTTGTTGTTTTGAGACATTCTTTCTAAGACATCACAACCAACATTTGTTGTTTTGAGACATTCTAGACATCACAACCAACATTTGTTGTTTTGAGACATTCTGAAACATCACAACCAACATTTGTAAGCAATTAACCTCTGGCCTCGACGGGTGCTCATGGGTGCTCCCAAGCAGAACTTGACGAAACCTCTATCCCATTTGTTGAGTTTGACCCATGTGCGGCCACCTTTCTCTTGTGACTCAGGGTACCATACGTCTTGAGCGCTCTTGACTTGAACTTGCATGCTGATCACCACATCATCATCGCCAACTGGTTGCTCATCACGGCATGGAGACTCATCATGATTGGACGATTCAGACATGGCAAAATGCCGGCCCTGTGCAGACATGCACGGATCCAATGCTTGGTCATCAAACGCCTCTATTCCATAGAATCGGGTACATGAAGAATATACGAGCCAATGATTCGAGGCCCTGTTATATACAGACTCTATAGTAGAAGGAATATGTTCTCAACATGTCAACACTATTTGTTTCACAAGCACATGGCAAGGGAAGTCATGCTGGATCATGCCAATTACTTCTTAGACTTTGACATGAAATCACGATTCCCGGGTATCTGCATGAACCCTGGGAGTCCAGACCATATCCAATCGAAGCCATCGATACCTGCAGCTTGAAGAAATACAGTGGCAGGAGGGATTGACTCAGTTTGATTTCTTAAGTTTTGATTTATCACAACATTGCTTGTATAGTTACATGCAGGGAGCTGGAATGGTTCTCGCAAGAAAGGCCTGCAGGGATCCATCAATGGGTCTCGCACATGCACGTGTTTTTCACAGTGTAGCTGCCATGCATGGTCGATCATGCGTTAAAAACCGTTTCCCTAAATGCCACTCTCTGCAAAGCCTACTGTGCCTGACACTTTCACAAACAATGAGGAAACAAACATGAAAAATCAATGACATACAAACAAATTTGTGAATGGTATTGTGAAGGCTTCAACATACGGCCGGGCGATCAGTAGTCTTCCTGCGCTTCAGCACCCTTCTTACGAATGCGTCGGCGCTTGGTTGAATCGTCAACAACTTCCAAATCTTCAATTGGACTAGCCCTCTTGGCCAAATACCTCACCAATTCAGCTCCTTCTGATACTTCCGTGATATTTGTCATCACTGGAATGTTGAAATCACCATGTCGCTTGGATACAATTTCCATATTCACTTCTTCGTGTTCATGCGAAGTTCTTACCAACCAAAAGGGATGAATGAAGGTTTCAGCTTCCAGTCCATCGTCGTTCACCTTGATGAGGTTGTGGCCCTGGAGGTAAAACTTCTTCTCTTTCCCAATCTCCACCGACATGCCTGTCTGGGGTTGCTTCTCAACGATCTTGTCTGTGAGGGGAACCAGGACCAACTTGTTCTTAGGATAAGAACACTTGGAGAAAATGCCCCTTGTTGGACGGACATTCATGGTGAGGTCACCGATCACTGAGGCATGTTTGGCATGCAACTCGTGAAGCTCCATGATGATCTTGGCTTTGTTCACTTGAGTTTTCCAATAGGCAGAGGAATCCAAAAGGTACGGAGTAAGGTCTTCCACTGATAGGCTCTTTTTCTCCTTGATTGCTTTCCACTCACCTGAAAAAAAACTTCGATAAGTGGCACTGACAACCTTCAGGTTTCCTTCATCATCCACCAACTCAAGGTAAACTTTGCCATCCTTAAGCTCTTTGATGGTGCCTTTCACCTTGTCACTTTTTTCTTTGGACTAGCTGTCCAACATCAAACCCAACCTCATGCACCAAGCACTCCTCATTCACGAGCTTGCCATCTTTGTCGAATGATCTCATGGTCTTCGGTTCTGGACCTGCAGCACCTGAAGACGAAGGGCCCGTGGAAGCTGCTTTGCTCCACATGTCCCACTTGTTGGACAACCTCACTGATGTGACCTGATCAATCACGTCCACAAACTCGGCCATAACCTCTTGAATGCATGTTTGCTTCAATCGGTCGAGACCAATCATGACAAGCTGGTCATGAGCAAAATGGACATATTCACAATGCTCAGCAGCCAGACCCTTGGCTAGACCATTGAGCTCTTGCAACACTGCCTCGATCTCTAGGACCCTTTCCCTGGCTTCCTTACCGAGAGATTTGCGTACATCGCTGATAAGAACATGGAAGTCCGAACCATAGGCTACACTCAGCAGTGCAAACCTCCAGGTGACGAACTGATCCAAGCATCCTTTGGGGCTGTCCGCAGCAATGGCTTTCCAAAAGCCATCACCAAGGCTTTTTGACATCTCGGTGGTAGATTTCAGTCGGTCTTCTACCTTTTCAATCAGGCCATGTCCTCGGCCGAACTTGGAAAGGAAGGAAAACATGTGCGGACAGGCTAATGCACACAATGGCTTCGATGCCAGCAACTTGGCCTTGATGTCATTCCACTTCACAGTAGGGTCCGCAGCAACCTCATTCGAGATACGCCTAAAGATCTGAAATTCGTGCTCAGCCTTGCGATTGCCTGCGCGGCATTCACATGGCACTCTGGATCACCACGTGGCTCACAACCCTCCACCTTATGCCCTCATTGACAGCTCTGGCTAGTGCTGGGTCCTGCGCTGTGATCCTTGACATGTCCAACAGCCCTTCACATGTCAAGACCCTCTCGTTGTCTTGGTGAGGGCATTGGTGGAGACATGCCCTCAGCATTTGGTTAGTGTGGCTTGCACTGAGGGAGGCGTACCGTGGCGGGTGTGGGAATGCAGGTATCGCTCCACCGGACTGCCTCACAAGGTCCTCATTGAACTTGGTCACCATTGGCTCCTCAAGGTGGTTCACCTCAATGCACCAGGCACAAACCTGGTTCTCGTCGTACCCCACCTCCGCCACCAGGTTTAGCAACCGGTGCACGTCTCTATGTGCTACCCCGAAACCGTCTCGGTTACTGGGGTGAACCCCAACTTGATCACATGGGATCACCAAAGTCGACACAAGGTTGTGTTTGCTCAGGACATCTTGAATATTTTTCCACGTCTTTTGAAGGCCCACGCCATCAACATGGCTGATCATGTCTTTGATCTCATCCTTGACTTTTGGATCCATGTCGCGCCACACGTGCTGAAAAGCAACTGTGTGAACCAATCGAGCTTTCCAATTTCAAGCCCTGTTGGTCAGTGTATCTAAAGCCAAAACATGCACGATCGCACGTGATATTCTCGTGATGTTCAAAGCACAGGGACAATCAATGTAAATGCGTTTGGTCGAGCTTCCTACAAGTAAAAGCCCTGAATCATGGAAGTTGAATATACATCATGAATTTCGAGAATCCAAGTGAACTCCATTGAAACCTTCTTCCCCCAGCCCATCCATGACCCGTTTTGTTTGGCCGTTTGAGAGTTTGAGATCGATCCCTATATATACATTGACTTAATGCATGGGAACCACCTTTTGGATTTGGATACCGGAAACATTCAAAAAAAATCAATGGTTGAAACCCATCGTCAAATTTTCAACATGTATACAACAGCTTCCACAAAAAACACCTTAAGGATCAGGGTCATTTAAATGCCAACACTCGATCTTCATGAATGCATGAATCCAAATGGATTGTTTTACTGATAGACTTCTCTTCCAAGCTTCATAAATACAAAAAAATAAATACAAACATATCATATATCGAACATATATACTTCCCAAATTTCATGGGGTTCATTGGGTGTAAATGTTTGCCCTGAATGAAAAATATCTCGAGCCCATGGATCAACCCCATCTTCCGGAAATCCGGCCTGCAATTTGCAGGCTGCCATCCCACCAGCGTTGCGGCGCCGAGCGGTGCCACGTTTTTTTTGATTTTTTTTTCAACCCTTATTGAATCTTAAATAAACCATATTTACCTGAATATACGGGTCAAAAATTCAAACTCAGATATTGACATTTTTGGGCCGCCCTGCCCCCCCCTAGCTTCAAACCATTTGTGAAGGACCACCCGTGATTTTGAAATCCCTGGGAAATTATGAATTTATGGTCATGAAAATATATACAGGCCACTGAACTTAATGTTTTTGACTTTATCTCACGGATACGGGTGCTTCATATTTTATATACCTATGAACACATGTGATTTTGTTTTCCAAGAAAGCCCAAGCAACAATGCAATCCAAAACGAATGTTGAACTACATGAAAAACATTGAAAAACTACATGCAAGCAAACTCAACATCCAACAAGAATCCATTTGCAAAAGTTGTTTCACAAACAAACCCACCAAATGCGTTGATAAAACAGTGTCTGTCGATTTTGCAACTCTAAAAACATGAGTGAAACATTTGCAAACAACCTTTGTTCAACAAAGTATACCATCACACCCAGGCCAGTTTAGCATGTTTGTAAACAGGTTACACGACTCTGCTAACCTAGGTTAGCCATAGTGCGCTAACCTAGGTTAGCATGGTTGGCTAAGCCGCCTAAGTTATTTAACCTGTTTACGCTAAGTAGGCCCAGCCTACTTAGCCTGCTTAGCATAAACAGGTTATAAGCGAGCTAAACAGATAGCATACTTTGATAAATCTTTAGCGATGTTGCTAAACGTTTGCCGAGAAAGCGTAAATTTACTAAACAGACCAAAGGCATTGGCATGGTTACAGGCTTGCTAACCTGAGTTTAGCGAGGTTGTAACCTACGTTGGCGAGCTTATGTAAACACGCTAACCTTGCTAACCATTTAGCAAACAGGGTGGGCATCCAAGAAAATGTTCCGGAACCTTCGAATCCGCCGTTTCTGGACGAATCCAACCTTTTGGTTGACGAATCCTTGGTTGACGAATCCGTGTTTTTGGTTGACGAACCTTGGTTGATGAATCCGCCGTTTTTGGTTGACGAATCCAACCTTTTGGTTGACGAATCCAACCTTTTGGTTGACGAATCCTTGGTTGACGAATCCGTGTTTTTGGTTGACGAACCTTGGTTGACGAACCTTGGTTGATGAATCCGCCGTTTTTGGTTGACGAATCCGATTTTTTGGGTTGACGAACCTCTTGGTTGACGAATCCAACTTTTTGGTTGACGAACCTTGGTTGACGAAACCGCCGTTTTTAGTTGTCGAACCTTGGTTGTCGAAGCGTTGGTTGATGAATCCGCTGTTTTGGTTGACGAATCCGACGTCAACCAGTATCACCTGGAAGGTTTGAAATCCCTCACCACTGCGAGCCACAAGGACATGTACCAGGAAGAGATTACACACGTCAAGAGCAAGCAAGTTACCAGGGAAGAAGGACAGCTGCAGCTCAAGAATGTCAAGCCTGAGAATCCCTTGCATGACACTTTGCAAGGGAAGATTCAAGTGGCTGAGTCTGGCAAACAAGCTTTGGAAAAGGTACATAGCCAAAGTCAAGATTTGGTGCTTGAGCTTGAGTTGAAGACCCAGCTTTCAAAGCCAAGAAGACAGAGATGGAGACAGTGTCCACCAAGTTGGGTGAAGAAATCACCAAAGTGAGAAGCACCATTTTTGCTGCCAAGAGGTTGCAGCCAGACAAGGTGACCCAAGCTGAGGTAGATGCTTTCTGCACCAATGTAGAGAATTGGTCTACTCTTTTGGATGTGTCCAGGAGTGCAATTCGAAAGGCCAACCAGTTGCTGTCCAGCTAGGTTCTGACCTGCTTGGAGCGACCCNTGAAAGATGAGTCTTTCAAATTCAGGACTTTGCTCAGAGCTTTGGAAGCTTACCATTCTGGAGCTGGTGGCAACAAATGGAGGCTGAAGCCAAAGTTGCATCTCATGGAAGAAATCTGTGAGAAGCAAACCGACTGCCCCATAGATCATGCCACTTACAGAGATGAAGACTGGGGAGGGGCAATGGCCAGGTGGGCCAAAAGAAGAGGGGGTTACAACTCAGTGGCCAGCACTTCAAGAAATGTTCTCACCAAATTTTGCGCCAACAGCAGGTTGCCTGCTTTCTGAGAAGGAAAAAAAAGGTGTGCTGCTGGGGTTGGGATGGGTTTAGCTGCTCCTACAAAGGAGCAAAGAAAAATAATAGCCTCCTATTCAGGAGGTTATAACCTCCTTCTCAGGAGGTTTCATGTCATTTTCAAGCAAAAAAATGAAGTTAAAGTAAAACCCCTTATTTAAGGAAAACCCCTTATTTAAGAAAAAACCCTTTAAATTTAAGGGAAAAACCCTTTAAATAAGGTAGGTTTTTTAAAAAAACCCTTTATTTAAGGAAAACCCTTTAAATAAAGGGTTTTTTAAAGGTTTTCCTTATTTAAGGTGGGTTTCTTTAAATAAAGGGTTTTGGAAGAGCTGGGAAAGTCACAACAAGACCTTCACGACGGTGGAACCTTCCACTCCAGAAGCTGGAGGTCATCAAGAGGATGGCGAGGATGAGTTAGTAGGTGACCTGGACATCCCTGACCCTGAAAGTGACGGGGAGGGAGGCTTGGCTCAGCTCTACTTTGATCCTGATCGAGAATATGATGAAGACGACATGGCGCACAAAGATGTGCGCAAAGAACTGCAGTCAAGGAGAAAGGGTCGGAGCTTCTTCAAACCCAAAGGGAGTAGCTCAAAGGGCCATAACAAGGGCAAGTTTCCAACCAAGAAAGGACATCACAAACAAGGTGGTCCCTGAACAGCTTCAAGCTAAGACACGTTAAGAACTGCATAGAGTTAGGACGCATCTCAAGAGATTGCCCTAAACGAGATAAAGAGACACCACCAAGCAGAAGTTCCCAATTTTTTGTGTCTCAGTCCATTCGGGCCTACCAATTCCATTTTCATGCAGCCGAAGTTGAACATTGAAAAGACCATAGCCGTTTTTGCTGGCATTAACATTGAATCTCACGAGGCGATTGTTGACGCAGCAGCAGAGGAGGCAGTGCTGGGATCCAACGCTATGGAACATTTGCGAATGGCTTTAGCAAAGAAAGGCTTGCAATCTGTTCGTGTTCATGGTGAATCTGCGGCATGTGCTGGCATTGGGGGGCCCGCCAACATTGCTGCAGTCTGGGACATTCCGATCGGAGTTGCCAGGACCAATGGACTCATTAGAGCAACAGAAATTCGATATGCTGAAGGTTTTGAGACACCTTTCTTGCTGCCTGTCTCCTATCAGGAATTGGTTGGGTCTGTGGTCAACGTCAAGACCAATTAACATGTTTCACCTGGACAATGGCAAACAATTTCAGTTGTGGACTTTGCTCTCCCTTGGCAAATGCCGGAGGCATTGCGTGTGGAGCTGGGCATTGGAAAGGAAAATATTCTTTTGCCGCTTCGATCCCACCGAAGAAATCTCGAGGCTTTGAACAAAGCCCTGGAGTTGCAGTGTGGTTGAAGTCAAAAGACGGCGAGTGCCAGCAGATGCAAGTTTTTCCTGGACCTCGCACTCACTTAGTCCATCCAGCTGAAGTTTTTCATAGTGAAACTATTAGAAAACTATCCCACGCTCGTGTCACTGACATGCAGCTGGTCAATTCTCATCCTATTAAAATCAGAGAAGTGTGGAAAGCCTCTTGCAATCAGCGGTCATTCCCTTCTTAATTTGGCAATGTATACTTTGAAGAAGTTTCGCCCCAGGAAAAGAGAAGTGGAGCGGAAGCCATGCTGGAGGAGGTCCATTTGGGGCCGAGGGATGACTTAGATGTTGAGAAGTGCGCGAGCGATGTGGCAGTTTCTCCAGAATAAGAAGGAGCAGGCCCCCAACTTCAAGGACAAGAAGGAGGCGGCCATCAACATCGAGGAGCTCAAGACGGGATGGAGACACCACTACGTCGCAGTCGGTCAATGAGCGCTGGGAGATTCGTCCATGCAGGAACGGGCCAGGACAAGAGCGTTGACTCCAAGGAGGAGGTCGGCCAGTTCGAGATCCATTCTTCCGACCAGGAGCCCAAAACAAGGCGAGCAAGGGGGGCTATAGAGTGTGGTGACCCTTCTCACGCTGAAAAGATGGCCGAACGTTAGCTACGACTTTTTCTGCGTGTGTGATGATCTCCTCATTCATGCCAGATACAGCGCCTGACCTTTCTTGGCTAGGTCCACAAGGAGAACCTGTGGCAATCAAGGATGGCAATACATTTGGCACTTGGCCTTGGATTTGACTACTGGACGGGACTTTACCATACCTCGTCATCGCAAAGAAGCCCTAAACTTGGTCAAGAAGGAAGCCAAGAGTCCACTGTGCAAAACCCAATCAGTCTTGCGGTCACTTTCCAGTTTCAAAAGAGACCAAGAGGTAGTTGCGGCTGAAGAGAAGGAAGGAAATGACCGTTTGTGTTTTGCTGTGGATCTTTCTGAACTGCAGCATGCCAACCTACGTGGTTTTCTTCTGGAGCAGCCGACAGGAGCAAAATCGTGGAAACATCCCAGGTAGTCAAATTGGCAAGCCGTCCGGGTGTTTACTTTAGCTTGGATCAATGTGCATTTGGTCTACGAGTTGGCAAAGGACCCATGGAAGGCGAACTTGCCAAGAAACCCGCGGCTCTAATGACAGACGTGCCGGAGCTTGCAGAATTTGTGGAGAAGAGACGCCAAAGCGATCATCTTCCTGGACCTCTGTTTGGAGGTACTGCAGCTCAAGCCGCAATCTATCCTCCAGACTTTGTCAAGGCTTTGGTGGCAGGCATTAGACAGGCTCTTAGTACAAAACCATCGAAAATACCGAAATGGGAGAAGGGCTTTATAAGTGGGAAAGCGATGGGACAAGTCTTGTTAGTGGTTGAAGCTGAAGCTGCAACTATTTTCTTCAGTCCGATGTTTTCCCACTTCCAGTGGAGTAGAAGACCCTGATGAAGAAGTTGAAGCATTAGTTCAAAAGGAATTGCAAGATGTGAGTGAGAAGCCCAACATCAAACAAGCCCTGGCTAAAGTGGAAGACTTCCAGAAAGGCCTTACCAGCACCTCTTAGAAGAGAGGTTCATCGACTTCACCGCAATTTGGGTCACCCTGCAAAGGACGTTTTTGTGCGAGCATTACGGCACAGTGGAGTGCGCGCTGACGTTTTGGACTGGGTAAAGGTTCACTTCAGATGCCCTACCCGCGATGCTCGCTCAAACCCATCTTTGGGAAGACCAGGTCATTTGACAAAGGCTTTGGAGTTCAATGTAGTCATAGGCATTGACTTGATCTTCGTGGATGTCTTTGAAGAAGCACACATCATGCTGAACTGTCTTTGCTGGGGCGCCAATTTTCAACAGGTGTCGCGTTGCAAGAACAAGACAGCCAAGGAAGTCAAGAATGTCTTTTGGAGTGGATCGTGGGAAAGAACTTTTTGGCAACCAGTTTCAGGATGGCGTGGGTGGCGTGGGCATAGCGTTGAATTTCACTGATCCTGAGTCGCCCTGGCAGAACTCAAGAACTGAACGAGCTGGTGGCATCTTCAAAGAGAACTTGAAAGCAGTGATTCACCATATGTCAGCCACCAAGGATGAGTTAGACCTATGCATTGCCAGAGTAGTGACTGCTGAACGAGCTGGTGGCATCTTCAAAGAGAACTTGAAAGCAGTGATTCACCATATGTCAGCCACCAAGGATGAGTTAGACCTATGCATTGCCGGAGTAGTGACTGCTAGAAACCGATTCATGGATCGTCATGGCTACGGGTTTTTGGAAAATCACTGCGTCTCCCAGCTTCGCTCATGTCTACTGATGCCTCTGATGCTGAATTGGTTCATCTTTCCGCTCCAGATCCCACTCAACGAGCATGGAACATCAGAGAATGTGCAGCTCAAGAGTGGCTTAAACGACAAGACCAAGGTGCAATCCAACGAGGGCTTCGAGGAAAAACCAGAACTTCAGATTTGAAATCTCTTGCAACTGGTTCTTGGGTCTATGTTTTTCGAGATACCCCGCAACATCATGGTTGGATTGGGGATGGAGTGCTGTTAGCTCAAGATCCTGGAAGCAACTCTTGGTGGGTCTCCATGCGGGGACGTTTGTGGAAAGCTTCAAGAGCAAGTTCGTTTGGCCACCCCAAGGCGATTTTCGTGCAGCCAGAAAGAAACATATAGATAGTTTGATTTCCAATGGCGCAGTGAAGATATTAAGCGTGGAAGAGAGTTTAGAGTTTCAACGAATGTTTCCGAATCAAGTCATTGAGTCAAGATTCATTGATCGATGCAAGCCAAAAGAAATTGATGTGAAGAGATTGGAGCACTACAAGAAAAAGGCCATTCATGGAGGACATCTGGAAGCCGTCCCGCTGGAGAAAGATCATACCAGTCCCAAATCTCGCTGGTGTGTGGTTGGTTGGAAGGATCCAGATGTACATGCAGTTGGGCGTAGTGCGCCAACTCCTCTTAGGAGTTCGCTTTATTGTTGCTTTCAACTTGCTGCGTCGAGACATTGGGATGCTAGAGTCAAAGATGTGAAAACAGCCTCCCTGCAATCACTGCCTACAACCAGGACTCGCAAACTAGCCTGTCGACAGCCGAGGGATGAACCACTACCAGGACTGGACCCTCGCCAGATAATGCTTCTCCTTACGGAAGTCTATGGGCTAGTCAGCGGTCCAAAGTTGGTGGAGGCGGTCGGTCATTGTTGGAGGTCATGACAAAACAGCTTGGCTATGTCCGCAACCCCTGCGACCAGTGTGTCTTAACCTTGCCAAACCTTGCCATCAGAAAGCGCTAGAGCAGATGCTTTGACAGAAGGTTTCATCGTGGTTGAAGTGGATGACTTAGCAGAAGCTGGCCAAAACGCAAGAAGAAAATGAAAGAACTCCAAGGCATTCTCAAATTTGGCAAGATTGAAGAGCTCTATGGCAACAAGGATGGTTCAAACTATGCAGGAAGACACATTCAACAATTGAATGGCTATAGCTTTGAACGTCATATGTTTAATATATCTACACTAATTTGGAACCAGTGAAGCTCTCGAGAAAGTTCTGAAGAAAACTGCGCGTCAGGTCAAGTTGGATGAGAGAAGATCCTTCTGTGGCTCAGGTCATTGCTGGAAACGATGTGGTGCGACATTTCAAACTTTTTCCGATTCGATTGAAGATTCATGCTATCAAGAAAGCAAACGTCAGATATCTTTTGATTGCTGATTCAGCTTTTGATACCGCTGGCAAAGAAAAGTCTCAATTTGGATGGCTGATGGGATTCACCGACGACACGTTGAATCAGGGAGCCAGAGCACCAGTGAGTTTGATGCCATGGAGATCGAAGAGATTGCGGCGGAAGGCGGCTTTATCAATGATGTGTGAAAGCATTGTAATGTCAGCTGCAACTGGTGCCCTTGAACGTCAAGATGCATTCATGCATAGCATTCGTTTCTCAAACAATTCACCAAGATTAAGACAAAAAGGTGAAGATGAACGAATGGACATGTTGGGAAAGACATCAGTTTTTGCAAAAGATGTTTCTGCCTTCCGTGACCCTGCTAGCATTGTTGTGATGGATGCCAAAGTTCTTTTTGGCAACCTTGGGTCAGAACAGTCCCAAGGCGAGGACGATAGAGCAGCTCTAGAAGTTGCTATCATCAAAGAGTATGTGAACCAAGTGACGCCCTGACAAAAGTAGATGGCGTTGAACCGATGCTGAAATTGCTACAAAGCAACACATTTCAGATCGAAGGAGAGGATGAAGTGCTTCAAAGAGGTCGTCAGTCAGAAAATCGTCCGAACTGGAGCGAAACATGGTGTTGGAACTTCAATTTTTGGGGGCTGTGAAACCTCAAACCATTCGATGTAACATTCCAACAACAGTTGACATTCCTCATTTTAGCATGTGCAGGTCGTTTCACTTTGATTGTTCCGCAGGCGCCTTGAGGGACGAGAACATAGGACCGTGTTTGACCGATGCTTGCGATGCTCCTTTGCACTTCGTTGTCGCATCCGATCCTTCAGCTCACATTGCTGTGTCGCTTGGCTTCCATTGATTTATCACTGGAAGTATTACCCACCCACCTACCCAGACCACACAGAAAATGTTGGGGTGCATTACAAGTCAGGGTGGGTGGGACAATAGAATGCTGTCCTAGCTTATTACCTTCCTGGGAACTAATTAACATATCTCCTGCCGCTTGGCACCACCTTATTGAGTCGATGATTTTCCGTTAGGGTGGGGTGTGGGCGAGGGTATTCTGATTGCATTTTCTATTTACAAGAGTTAATTTAACGGCTAGTCAACCTACCCCCCCTAAGGTTCCCCAGACATAGCCGGCCTTATAAAGGACTTCCCTTCAACAGTGTTTTCCTTTAAGGCCTCATTAAGGTCGACCAGCCATAATAATTTCACAAATCCAGGTACTTTAAGCACAGAGATTCCTCGACCTCGGACCGAGTCGTTTGAGGGGTGCTCTTGGCACGGTGGGTGCATTAGAATGCTTGCCCAAAAGCTTCCCTAGCTGTCCATTTAGGCTACTGAGACCGCTAAAACGCGCCTTGTTGCATGCATTGTGTGCTCCAAAAATACCGCCTACTTGCTGGCAAAAATGGTACTTGGTAGCCAGTTGGTAAGTTGGATTATAACGTATGTTGGATTACAACTTGTACCTACCTTTAAACTTAATTAATTCCCTAGAAGTTGGTTGGTTTCTTCGTCGCCGAAATACGGTGAAATCACTAACTATCGTTACGAAAAAACGAACCCATTTTCGCCGCAACGTATTCACTCACTGAAACCAAAGGGATCGAAGCTCCCAGAACTTTATATACATTGCAAGGTTCCCAACCCCTTTTTCTAGTGGGATTTCAAGGGCCCCCAATAATGGGACCCCCTTATGATAAGCTTCCCATACCACTCCCAGAAGAATCCCTAAGGATATGAGAACTGTATGGGAATAGTATGGGAAGCTTTCCATAAGGGGGTCCTATTATTGGGAGTCCCTCGAATCACGCTTGATTTTCAGCAGCTGACATCTTTGTTTCAGGGTGAAACAAAAAGAGCAAGGGGACAACTTGTTGGTTGTTTTTTCTACGATTGAAGACCAATTGAGCAGAAAAAAAGGCCCACTTGATTTTTGTCAAAGAAAACACACAATGGCAAAGCTGCGGCTAATGGCTCCGAATCAATGCCTTCGCGACCGTTTCGATGGCGCAAAAAGGGGCGGATGGGAAGTGTGGAGGTTTCACACCGGGCTCGCGGGCACAAAAGACCCTAAAACGAACCTTCGCGAGACATGTTTTTTGAGAAAGTAGGCAGAAACCCCGAAACGAAAGGAGAACAAATCTCTTTTTCATCATTTTTTAGCTGCTTTTGCTCTTAATTTCAGGGAGCGTAGATGATGGTTTGATCATCGCAGTTTTTTTTGGTGATAGGTTTTGGTGGGACATGAACCTCGCAAACCCTGCCAGAGGGACAGATCCCGTGGAAAAAATCGCTGAGCCCCTAGCTGCCATTTTATAATCACACCGTGAACTCTGTAGATGGCTAGCCACTCCCAAAAAGTGGCGAATTTGTAGGGGCCGTGATAAACCAATGGGAGTGGCCAGCCATCGATCCTTTCCACGACGTCCAAACATTCCTGCTAGTGCTATGACTTGGTTGGTCCCCAACTGGGGCATGAAGGAGCCAGATGTACCCCCCAGAGAACTAATATGATTGGCTGGAAAGTCAACCATGAATGAAGATGTTTTTCCTATTGAAAATGGGGACTTTCCAATGTCATGTCAGTTTTCAGGGGTGCATTTACTACTGATGCTTTTAGAAATATGGCGATTGCAACAGTTAAGTTATGAATATCTCATGATTGCTGGGTTTTACCACCATGCTGGACCATGCTTTTAATCAACGCCAACATTGATGGCTGAAATCCTGCGATCGCCCCCTGAGACGTGTCAAAGCCATGTAATGGTTGATAGGCTACCAACCTCAACTGGTTAGTCGTATTTCTGAACCATCAAGAGTATCAACAGTTACTTCCGGGAAGTCAAACAAAACTATTTTAACGGTGATGGTTCGTTCATTTTGGATGAGAAATCCCTGCCTGGTGAAACTCGTTTTTCCCAATCTGTAAAAAAAGGTGGCCAAGGACCTTGAGGGTATTTTTGTTAGGGCATTTTCAAGTGGCATTTCCATCGGACACACTTTTTGAATACTTTTAATCACCCCATGGCGACTTGATGAAAGTGGATTCATATGCGGATGAAACAAGTCCGATTCATATTGCATTTTTTTTTGTAATGTCCTGTGTTCCTCACATCTTCAACGGTGACTCACACTGTTCTGCCGCTACCAGTGGCAGATTTTCCAGTCAAAAAGTTCAAAGGCATGCCCCAAGCATGTCCAAGTCAACTATCATTAACCAGGACAAGTTATCATCATTGCATTTGGATTTGGAACAGAAAAGACGACAAAATCATACAAAAGCAATCAAAAGCAAAGCATTGCATGGTTTTGCGCATGAAGACTCCGAGCTTCGTGAAGGTCAACGAGAAGGCAACTTGTAGTTGAATGATGTGCCATGCTTCAATCAACAAATTGTCATAAGATACACTTCTGAGGTCACTCTTCCTTGTGGTTACAAGTGTTTGACTGTGAAGACAGTTTCTGTTCGTTTGCGGTCTTCACCTCAAGTTCCAAGCATTCAGGAATGGAACATCCAGTTTGGACATGTACAGATTCGTGCATGATTACATATATCTACTGTAGGCCTTGAGCAGTACAAAACAGCTTGCCATCTCAAGTTTGGTAGCGGAGCCTCATCCGGTTTTGGAGCCATGTCGCTTCGCGGTTGGCAGTTTGGCAGCTACTGCGACTCTGTCACTGCGCTCCCTCCAACGGTTTCATCGGGCCGCAACTTTCTCTCTAGGTGCTGTTGCCCAAAGCACCTAAGCATTTGTGGCAAGCTGCCAGTAGCAATTCGGGTGACGCCGGGTGACCGTTTTCTGATCCCAGGTCAACCACAAGCTTCTGTGTTGGTAGGTTGTGAGTCTTGCAACAGCAGCTGCGTGTTCATGAAGGACGCTCAACAGTTTGACTTTAGCTTGATCACCTTGTTTGAGAATCAGACCCTGTCAGACATCAAGGAAGGCTAAGCCACTTAAAGATTGACATTGCCTTTTGCTGGAGCACTGGGACGAAGCAGGTTGGCAACTGTTTGATTGAAACCGAGAAGGGCACTTGCTCGCATTCCTTCTGTTCGTTGGAGGGCATGGTCTTCTGGGCATCTTGATTTACTCTTGCTCGGCAGACTTCAAAATGGCTCATCCTTCGTCGGCAACTCCTTTCACATCACGCTTGCCCACCATTCTCACCCATCACCAAAGGTAAACGAAGACTCTCACTAAGTGGGTTTTGTTTGTAGTACCTTTGCAGCCCACATGAAGAGGTTTGTGGAGGTTTGAGGTTGGGTAAGGTAAATCCGGCAGAATTTGATTTAGTTGTTTTTTCAGTTTTTGCCGGACTTGGTGAAGAGGTTTGGTGAGGAGAGTCCGCAGTGACGTGTTGACCGCCAGAAGGATACATGTTAACACTTTGTGCCAAACTTTTGCAGTCCACAAAGTTGCACAACTTTGAATGACAAGTTTTTATCAAGTTTACTAATTTATTGACTGTTCACGCAACACATTTTTTCTCAATCGTCAATGACTTCACTGATTTTTCATGGGACAACCCATTGCCTGTAACTTGTGAGAACCAGAAGTTGAACAAGCACATCATAAAACCGCTTGCTCTCAAAGAAAAGACCTATTTGCTTCATATGGTATCATGTAAAACTTTTTTGCACCATTTTCAAGTTTTCTTGAAATCATTGAATCTAAATTGTATTCGCTTTGATTTTTTGATTGGAACGTTTGCAAGATCTGGCAGCTGACACAAATCAAAATGAGCAACCTGGCAATGATTTGCAAAAACCCAACAGCACACCAAACTGGAACATCTAGTATTGAAAGATCCCTTTTGAAAATGGCCCCCTCCGCAACGCACTAGAGATTTTATTGCTCAATGCGTGGTATCTTCATATCTGAATGTTGAAATTGGCACACTAGCAAGGCTTCGATCATACGTGCGTGTGTTTATGCGTGCAGGCATGACATGACATGCCACGTCGCAACTAACCACAGTAGCTCACCCCACGTCACCTCACAACCAACCACATTACTTCTCTCCTGGGCAGCTTCATGACATCAAAACAAGTCACATCGGAACAGCAGAGGGCTTGTTGACAGCAAAGAAACGGTTTCGGCATCGCGGTGGTCGGTCGCCTTGCGCATATTCTATAGGCAAACTCTTTCTTTGCTATATAGTTCTTTTTTCTTCTGAAACTTCTGCCCCCAGCTTGCCCGGAACTCCTTGTAATTTCATTTAATTTAAAATCATTTGTTTTTTCAATAAGTATATTTAAAGTTATATGTATGTAAATATGCAATCTATAAGTGTAGCTTTCGTTGCACAGCCACTCAAATTAAGTAGCTTACACCCTGTAGGTAGCTTAGTTGCATGATTTTTGTTGCTGTTGCTTCATGTCGTTTCACATGGCTGAATTGTTGTTGTCTGAGTTCGTGTATTTTAGCTCAAGTACGAGCTTGATCGCATCTGCAGACAGACGCGAGTCCACTGTCAGCCTGCTCACAATGGTTTGCATGGCGCCCTGATTTTTGTGTTCCGACCTAACCACCCTATGTCCTTGGAGCTTTTTTTTTGCCTTTTGCGACGATGCTACTAAATCAGTCCCAAGTCTAGCAATGCTTTTCTACTGCCTGTCCAATACCGGTATACCATGCCAATACCGGGGTCCCAAAAAGCACCTTTAAAACAGTCAACCACAAGGAACGCGACAACGAAGTTGGAATTAAAGTGAATTTTGCAAGGAAATTTCTTCGTGGCCAATCGCGGCATGTTGGCTAACAACATGAAAGGCTACATCAAACTTGCCCAATGTAACGCCTTCAGCAATCTGTCAGATCCAAGCAAACTTGTGAAAGATAGATGTCAAGCTTGCCTAAGGCAGCAGCTAGGCTAAAGCCAGATGCAACACTCCTGTATGTAATGCTGGAATCGACCTTACTAGCCTTAGCTCTGGGTGACCACACAAGGCTAAAGCGAGAGCCTTTCTAGATAAGGGATGTCTTTTTGAACAGAAGGTTTAATTTCAAAAGAATGCTTTTGAACATGTATCATATTGAAGGGTGTCAGTGCGCAACATATTGTGTTCAGATTTTGCAAAGAGGTTGCAATGACATGTATTTAAAGATGTGCGGTTGGATTTTCAAAAATCCAAGGGCGGAGAAGATGAGGTGTTCTCAACCACAACCGTGCTTAAACAAGTAACATTTTATCCTCAAGAGCCATGCGGTTGAGAAAATGTTTTCAAATTTCTCAAACTCAATGATTCTGGAAAGCTGTTTGAAAATTTTCCTTGAGTTTTAAAGGTGCCCTTGTCTTCTACCTCCTGATGCTGCGCATCGCGGTGGGCCCGGACATCTTCTATGAAGATGTGCGAAAAGAAGACACATTCGGTGCGCTTGGCACCATACTTATACACTTGGTTTCTGGTAGCTGTTAGCCTTTGTGGAGCTGTGTCTGGACTGCCTTGCTTGCTGCTCTGGCACGCTGGTGGCGCTGTCTATGGCACATTGCGTCATGGCGCTGTCTCGGCACATACGGAGTGGGGCTTTGTACGGCGCACCTCGGCACTTGCCCGCCTTGCGTGGTGCCTGGTTTTTGTCCATCTGGCGCATTTTGGTTCTTCTGTGCTTTGCTGGCTGGTGGCGCTTTGTCGCACACTACGTTGGCACTCATACGATGGCTGACCCAGGTATTCACTTGAAATTCTTTGCGCCTCACAATTCTGCTGCTCTTGGTGGCTTTTGCCCTTCGGGGCACAAACTTTGGCTACATGTGGTGGCCCTTTGCAGTGGTCTCGCCTGCAACACAGCGGTACTTTGGGATGTCTACTGGCTCCAGTTCGGTATTTGGGATCATAGATATCCTTTGTTTTTCCCTGCCTGGTAGAATCATTTGGTCGCTGCTTGGGCGCCTGACCTTACACTCCTTACACGTTTTTGGGCTCAGCCAATTGCGCGCCGGCGTGGTCTGGTGCTACTACTACATATGAGCAAGCTCACCTGTGCCTCTGCTCGCCTTACATGTGAACTCGGTGCTCGGTCACGGCATTTTTCCTTGCCCCTCAAATGTCCCGGCTGCTTGCCTGGTTGGTGCGGCGAAAGGGATATGGTTCTATTCCTGGTAGAATCATTTGGCCTCACCTTGCACACCTTACGCGTTTTTGGATCAGCCATTTTTGCGCCGGCGTGGTTCTGGTGTTACTACTACATTTGAGGAAGCTCACCTCTGCTCACCTTACATGTGAACTCTGTGCTCGATCACGGGGTTTTTTCCCTGCGCCTGAACCCTTGAGGCATTCGTTTGCTACTTGCCAGGTTGGTGGAGAAGTACAACAAATTGTGACTTGAGTTTTAACGGAAGCCAAGGGTGGGAGACGAGGTGCGCTCGTGATTTGAACAAACCGGCTCAACATCATTACGCAATAATATTAAAAGTGAATTGCCCGCATGAATATTCAATACCCAGCTTCCTTGCCACTGGCTTTTTAGTTGTCAATGTTTGCCGATTCAATTGGATGTGGGAGTGCGGGATTTGGGAGCGCGGGATTTCCCCTTTTTTAAATGTGCTGTTGCTGGGGGGCAGTTTAGCTATGCCCACGATGCATCATTTAGTTCACCTGCGAGATCGCAATTGCGAACAACTTGCGACCCAACAATTCACCTGGCAAAGAAAAAGGAAGAACGGCCGATTGAGTCATTCTTCCTGCTTGCGCGATGGTAAAAGCTTTCTGCGTTGGTTGTAGTCTTTCGTTCCAGCTCACAGCGATCGCCGCCCGCAGCGGGGAATTCTTTTGCAGATGTGGTTCTTTGCTTTGTTCCGTGAAATTCACGGCGTTTTTTTTTCGATCACGTTGAAGAGGACGATTGAAATCAACTTGCAAATCGAGGAGTTCTCATGTGGCCAGGGAGGAATAACGGCCCGTTGTGTCAAAGTTAGACTATACTGAGTACATGGTTTTTGTTTCATGACTTGTTTTCAAAAGATGATGGTGCAATGTTTAGGGGGGTGTGCGACATGCGAGGAACAGTTCGAGATCCAGCTTTCCGGGAAGGGGCTGACGAACGAATCTTTGCGTACAAGCATCGAAGAGCTCGAGCAGTTCCCTCACCAAATGGGTTTGGCAGGAACACATTGTGTACTTGAGTAGGTAGCACTGGGCAAGTTGCTGATGCCTGCTGACTGTTCAATGATTTTCAGGTTTGCCATGGCAACTAATCGCGTTGGTGATGTTGAATGTCAATTCGTGCCAATAAACACAGACAGACTTTGTTAATGCGCTACCAAATGACAAGGTTTGGAAGCAACATGATTTCCGTCATTTTCCAGCCGTAAGGATGTGAAGTTTATATAGATTCCAGTGGGGCAGTGGTTTGGCTTTTTTTGGGTATGGACTGCAATCAAAGATCAATGCTTGGACCTCCACTGAAAGTTCCAGCGGTTTCAGAATTTGAAGTTGGGGGGCATCATGGATTGGTATCTATCAACGGAAGTGTAGTGAAGAAACTCCGAGTTACGGGGTTTTTGACATGCAGGGCCTAGAATAGAGAACAAAACTGAGTAGAGAGTATTCTAACTCTACTCTCGCTTCGCTTCTCTGCGCTACGCTGCCCTTTCCTTCGCTACAGTGCTCTATTCGACCCTGGTTGCTACTCTAGAGTTACAGAAAGTAGCGTAGAGTTAGAACAGAGTAGGGCAAGGTACAGTGGAGTAGGCTAAGGAAGGGCGGAGAAGAAGGAGAAGAAGAGCGAGCGATTGTGGGTGGTAAGTGCAATACTATAGTTTCTGGGGGGGTTATATGTTTATATTTTAACTTAACTTATAACTTAACTTTTCATTTTTCTGAAAACTTACAAATCAGTTGCAAACTGATGTTTTTCAACGAATTTGCTTTATTTTCAAAGTTCTGTATTTTTCAATATGTTTCAGGTTTGTCGTTGTTTTTGCACATATTTTGGCACTGCTATATTCGGTGATGGCCGTTCTCATGACTTTTGTGCGCATCAGAACATTCGCTGCACCGGTGTCAATGCTGACCTCCTCCAACGTCAATTTGTGTGGCAAGCGTCGCAAACGCACCTGCAAAGTGAACCTATTGAAACTCCACTGGTTTCTGGTAAACAATGTTGAAACATGCGTGCGCTGCTGGATTGAATTTTGAAAAAAACATGTTTCAAAATTAGCGTTGTAATCTAGTTTTTCGAATTTTCAAGTCGAATTACAGGTCATAATCTAGGGTTATTTATACGGTGATGACCCATATGGATGTAAACACGATGGGTGGGCATATCGCTTCGTTCTTTCTACTTTCCGAATCTTTCAAGTTGAGCATTCAAACCACTCTTTGCAATTTACGCCGTTCTATTTTTCAATACGGTCTGTATGAATATAGTTTCGAATCAAAATACATATATACATGGTCATGACCATTCTACATGTGAATTACATCCATATTATGTACGGTTTTTTACCGTCCTAGATTTACCGTGTTTACCGTCCTATATTTACGGCCTTTACCGTCAGAATCTGTATAAATGGTTTCAACCTTTCCATTTTCATTAAAAGCAAACAATGGTTTTCCATGATAAAAATGAAACTGGTTGAAAAATCTTTACCGCAAGAAATTTCAACCAAAACAACTCTCAAGATGCATCTACCAAACATTTTCACACAAAAATGCCAACAGATTTTAAAGAGAAACTTGCGCGAACAAAACAAGACCTGGAGGGAAATCTCTTCCAAATAATACCCAAAGAAAATATCTATACTTGCGGACTGGAACTTGGAATGTGCGCGCCAGGGGTTTTCAAGCTTTTGGTCTTCCTTTTTGCTGTCTGCCTTTTCCCCTTTTCCTTGAAGTGCCCAGTTTTAGCGGTCAATTTGAGCGGAAAATCCAAGACTTAGAATGAGGCCCCTTAGATTTAACATTTGCAACTTTTGCTGTATTTACTTGCTAAACAATAAGAAGTTAGAATGCCGTTTCGCCTGGATAAACAGGTGCTATACGCAGCTTTTTAGATATTTCTGTTCAATATTTTGTTGCAACAGGTATTGATTTGAACGCTTTTCATGCTTTTGGTTGAATCTCCTTTCGTCTGGTGGCTGGTTTTTCCTTTTCAACGTTTTATCGAAAAAGTATTGATTTGAAGTCAAGCTTTTGGTCTTCCTTTTTGCTGTCTGCCTTTTCCTTTCTGACCGTGACTTACCACTTTGTTTCCTTTTCTTTCATGATGTTCTTCCGTCTGTGGAAGAGGAGTGTGGCATGATTTGCATTGTTTACATGCACAGAAGCTGAAACTTGGAATGCCTGCATGCCCCCCCACTAAAGCACATACAGCTATATGACTTTACACACGTATGTACATGTAAAGGTATGTGGAGATGTACCGCATTCTTTTCTTGAAACAAGGGCATTCCAAGAGTATTCCAAGAACATGGAACGTGGTCCGTTTTTTTTCACGCAGGCGTTCCATGAGTACGTTTTTTTCGCAGAGGCATTCCAAGTTCCGAGCCCCAAAGCCCTTAAAAACAGCCGTTTGGCATTCCATGTGTACGCATTCCATGTAGCCTGGAAAGAAATTTTGGAAAACTGCCACGCATTCCAAGTTTCAGTCCGTAAGTATACCAAACAAAATCTCTTTGGAAGAGGTTTCTTTCGAAATTGTTTTGGAGATTTCTCTTCGGAATTTTTGGTCGGGAATTTATCTTCCAAGACTCTTTGGTACGGTGTATCTCCAGAAAGTGTTTGGTAGATAAAGTCTAGGCATTTTTTGGTAAACATTTCTTCTCAGAGATTTTTTGCTATACATTTCTCCTGTGAGAAAACTTGGTGGAGATGTCTCTTGATTTGTTTTGCTAGATTTTTATTTTCGGAGACTTTTTGGTATAGATGTTTTTGCAGATATTCTTTGGTAGAGGTTTTATCTAATAAGAATTTCTTTGGGTGGAAAATTGTGTTTTCAGACAAAGTTTTGGTATAGAAGATTCTTCGGTAGAAGTTTCTCCTCAAAAAAATTTGGGCAGAACGTTTCTCTGCCGATTTTTTTTGGGTAATATTTTTTTGAGGAAGTTCTTGGTAGGGATATCTCTTGGTAGGGTGCCATTTAGTGTGGTGAACTGAAAAAAAAATCTCAAGAGATATACCAAACTAAATGGTACCTCTACCAAGAGATTTCCCTACCAAGAACTTCCTCAAAAAAATATTACCCAAAAAAAATCGGCAGAGAAACGTTCTGCCCAAATTTTTTTGAGGAGAAACTTCTACCGAAGAATCTTCTATACCAAAACTTTGTCTGAAAACGCAATTTCCACCCAAAGAAATTCTTGTTAGATAAAACCTCTACCAAAGAATATCTGCAAAAACATCTATACCAAAAAGTCTCCGAAAATAAAAATCTAGCAAAACAAATCAAGAGACATCTCCACCAAGTTTTCTCACAGGAGAAATGTCTAGCAAAAAATCTCTGAGAAGAAATGTTTACCAAAAAATGCCTAGACATTATCTACCAAACACTTTCTGGAGATACACCGTACCAAAGAGTCTTGGAAGATAAATTCCCGACCAAAAATTCCGAAGAGAAATCTCCAAAACAATTTCGAAAGAAACCTCGTCCAAAGAGATTTTGTTCGTTTTTTTTCGGTATTATTTGGAAGAGATTTCTCTTCAGATCTTTTTTTGTTTGCGCAAGTTTCTCTTTAGAATCTGTTGGCGTTTTTGAGAATCTTTGGTAGATATATCTTGAGAGATGTTTTGGGTAGAAATTTCTTGCGGCAAAGGTTTTTCAATCAATTTCATTTATATCATGGAAAACCATTGTTTGCTTTTAATGAAAATGGAAAGGTTGACACCATTGATATATCACCGTAAAGACCGTATTTACAGATAGAATATATATATATATATATATTCTGACGGTAAAGACCGTAAATATAGGACGGTAGTAAATCTAGGACGGTGACGGTAAAGACCATACATGTATAGAATGTTCAAAATACGTATTATATAGGTATGTTTTTATTTATATGGGTTTTCAAATTTAGAATGGTGAGGACCATGTATTTTTTTGATAGACAGTTTTCAGCTTAGATAAAACTGGTGGTTTGGGTTGGTGGTTTGGAGTTGGGGCAAGGCCTTTTTTTGATTAAACATTGTTTGTTGTTAATTATTTTTAGTTTATTTTTTTGTTTTTTGAAATAAAGCAGAGGTATCTACGAAACATCATATTCACAGTATTTGTTTTGGGGGGCAGGACAGACCAACAAATTAATCGATCAATGGCTCACTCACTGAATCAAGACTCCGACGATATTAGTATATTTTTCAGTTGGCTCAAACAAAATTGCAATTTCTCGAATACTTTGAATGGTCCAGTGGTGATGGTCGAGCTGGCCTGTTTGGTAAATTTGTTTTGCATGAGATTGCTTTGGACATGTGAGTTTTTGTATGTTCATGTGCGCGTGGCAGTTTAGTAGGAGTTTTGCCCCAACGTGGGGTGGAAGCTCCCCAGAATGCTTTCTGTGTGAATCATGACATATGCGGTGTTTGTATCGGGGCACATCTATTCTGCTCATCCAGGCAGTGTGGCATAGACCTGACGTTGGCCAGTGTGTGGTTCAGAAATTGATTGATTTATTTTCATAGGGTGAAATTCACGTGGCTTTTTTGCAGGACAGCATTTGCGATATTCTACAAGCACGTTGGGAAAAGAAGTCATTAATGAGGATCTGTTGAAACGTTTCTGTATTGCATAGAAAATATACACCCCTTCCTCAGTCCGCCGCCGACGAATGAGAAATCGTTGTGAATGCCTATGTAAATTTATATGTCAGTCCCGCCAACCCCGGAGAAATCGTTGCCTACACCGTATAAAATGCGCCTGGGCTTAATTCTAATTGTAAATTTAAATCTCACTCCCGCCAACCCACCGAAATTCCTTCTGTTTTCTCATGTAAAATTCGTTTCGGCTTCGATGTGGCTTCGACGTGATTGTAAATTTACATGTGATGCGGCCAACCGCTCCCGGATTCAGCCCAAGCCAGGAAGAGGGCCAAATGTTGACAAAGGCGCATTGTATGTAAAGGGGATGTTGGGTTATTTGCGTTTCAAGTGTTCATAAAATGCGGGTTGCTCTTATGAGGAAAGGCGCGGTTAGGTTATGTGATTCCAATTCTTCAAAACGCATGTCACTCCGCACCAAAAGGCTGGGATGTCAAAGGTGGCATACCACAGAATGCTTGTTGGAGGCTTGGAGGTGGTGAAGTTGAAGCCCGCCAAACGATGAAAGACGATAGGGCCACCCCGAAAACAAGAGACGTTCAATTTCACACGAGAGCCACGCAATGAAATTGTCTTCAGCATGTGCGCAGTGCAGTGTGGCAGCATGAAAGAGAAAGCTTTAAGTTTTGTTTTGCGTACGGCGGGTTGTGAACACCGCCACTTGTCAACCAGGCGCATGTTTGCGTATGTAGTGGGAGGGCAGGTGGGAATGAACGACGCTTGTTTTTTTTCGTTCGATATGTAGAAACTTGGCCCCCCATCCCATCCATTGCCTAGCATCCAACATGTGACACCCCTTCCTCAGTCCCCCACCAACGAATGAGAAATCGTTGTGTATACCGTAAAAAATGTACCCGGGCTTCATTTTGACGATGTAAATTTATTCGTCACTCCTGCCAACCGCCCGAGATTCCTTGTGTTTTCTCAAGTAAATGCGCCCGGGCTTCATTTCGGACGTAAATTTAAATGTCACTCCCGCCAACTTTCAGAGTCCTTGTGTTTTGTCAGGTAAAATGCGTTTCGGCTTCGACGTGATTGTCGAAGGAAGTTTAGGAGTCTAACTTCCGACAATATGGACAGTTGAAAAGCAGAGTAGAGAAGTCAAGTCAGAAGACAGAAGATCAACGCACGAGCAATCATCAGAAAGAAGATACACACGCGCCAAATGTTAGGAAAGTCGCGGATCGCTGTGTTTTCTCAATGATTCGCGCTTCAGGCTTGTGGAAGGTTCTGGCTGTGAAGATCAGTTGACAAACAAACCTTATTTCTGCTGCATGGGTTTCCTATTTTTTGCCTCTTATTCAGGTGTAGGCTTCTGAAAGGTTCTGGCTATGAAGATCAACTCAGAAAAAACTCAAAACGCCTCATGGGTTTCCTTTCATTTTTGGCTCTCATTCAAAGTTTACTCAGCTGAAGTTTGCGCGTCTGCTGTTTGCCCAACGGTTTGGACTGTGAAGATCAACTCACCAAAAAACTTAAAACTCCATATGGTTTTCCTCTCTGTTTTTCTTTATCTCTGAAGTTTTGAACAACTCAAGTTTGCCCAACTGAAGTTTGCCCAGTGCAGATTTTGGATTTTGGACCACGTCTTGGACCCTTCACAAAATAAAAATACTGGTTGCGCCGGCCCGGGTCGGCGGACTGTGGATTTAATATCCGTAGTTGAAGGGTTTGACATTGAAATCAAGAATCTCAAATTCAGATATGTTTTTTTAGTATAACGGGTACATTTTCTAAACATGCTGATGTTGTTCTTATGGGTGAATCGTGATGGTGAAACAATACGTGAAACATTTAAACAAAGTGGTAGAAATTTGGAGTTTCCTGTACGATTTTCTTTTATGATGATGGAATATTTAAATGCGTTGTAGTTGGTTAGTAGTTGTTCAAAAGTTTTTCAGATGATAATGGTATCAATCACATATTAACATCAACAAACGTCAATTTTGTTGAAACACTGATGCGGACTGTTAAAAAGGGTCTTGCTGATAGAATAAGCCGCTGATAGAATGAGATTTACTGAGGAAACTGACTGGGTTGAGATGTTAGAACCCACCCTCAAGAAATGTAATGATATTATTCATTCATCTACTGGTGTCAAACCTGTTGAAGCACATGATGGTAAGAATCAATTGCAAGTCAAACCAATCTTACCGCTGAAACACAAACATTGAAGAAAATGCCTTGATATTGACAAAAAGACTATGTCAAAACAACAATATTAAAGGTGCTCGAACCTATACGAGTAGAAAAGAAACACATAGTAGATGGCCTAATGCTAGATTTCAAGTTGTTGAGATTGGAAGGGATATATCATTGAATAGATGTTACAAAGTAAGGGGTACAGACAAACGATACATGAAACATGAGATATTGTTGCTTGAAGACTGCAAATCATGAAATATTGTTGGTTGAAGACTAGCAATCATGACGGGGGCCCTGGGAGTGGAGTTCCCAACTCATCCAAATACGTTTTTGGAAGGGCGTCAATTCGATTTGCATAAATTGCATGAATTGCAAATGTGATTTGCGTGAATTTCCAAAAGCATTTTGCGTGATGAACCACAGAAATTCACTTGCAATAAGATTTTCTTGTTTAATTTACCATGTATATATGTCAAAAATAAACTTAAGAACATAATTCGTATATAGTATTTTGGAAAATATTTGTAGGACAAACAAAATCTTGGACATATTGCATTCTGAAAGTGCAAGTGATGAAACCAAACTCATTAAAATGCTAGTAAATGACATTTTTTGAAATAGGAAAGAAACAAAGAAGGGAATTAAACAACAACGGAAAAACGAATAAAGAGCATGAAACTATTTTTATCGGGGTATTTTTTTCGAAGATGAATTTAAACATTTGAAAACTAGTTTGGAATCGTTGATGGAAAATGTTGGTGATGGATGTTTTTGTTGTAGATCGAGAGGTTTGTTGATGGGTCTGTTGATTACTTCCACTGCATTGTTTCAAAACTCTATTGATGTGAAGTTTGTAGTTAAGTTGCGTGATGAGTGATGAGTGATGCGCTCCTGGGACTCAAAAGTAATGCTATGATCTGAAGACTCGGATGAATGTATATTAGAAAAATGTCTGCATATAAAATGTGTATTAGATGAAGATGATGAAGTAATTTACCAAATCCAGATTGTGATGCAATGAGAAACGACAAAAATGCCAAACATGCAATAAGAGCTATAAGAGTTACAAGAAGACGACAAGTTGAAAGGAAATGTATTGACAATTGACAAACTTGTCTTATGACATTTTGTCTTTTGCAAATCTGAGGTTTCTGAGGGCCGAGGGCACGGAGCAGCGCACCTTGGATTTGGATCTGACGCACAACCCGGACGTCACGGACTCGGAGGCCTCGGATCGAGAAGGCCTCACCAGTGGCTTCACCAGTGCCTTTGCCTTGCAAACTCAGACCTGCCTGTGAGGCTTCTGCCTTGTCTCCTTCACCTGCAAACTTATCACTTCTCTTCACGACTCATGGCATTGCCAAAATTTGTACAGCTGTTTTCATGAAGATTTGGAAGATGAAAACACAGCTACCAGCTGTTACTCGATTCAGAGACTTCTTGCATGACAAATTCCTGACAGGCAGATTTTTTTCCCAAGCAGCAGCTGTTTGATGTGTTTGGGTGGCTTAGGTTTGGTGCTTTTCCTCCGGTCCTTCGGCTCCGATGTGACAAGGCGCCGAATGTCGCCTGTCGCAGATGCGGATTGGTAAGCTCAAATTGTCACGTATCAACTTTTCAGATTGTTTGGAGTCAAAAGAGCACAGCCTTGAAACAAATCTCCACACAGCTTCAATCTGAGTTGGTGCTAGGTTGAAGATAGGTGGAACCGGGATCAGTCTCTTGGAGGAAGTAGAACATAGGTGTCATTGAAAGTTTGTGTTAAGTTTTGAAGTTTATAGATTGTCAGATACACAGTCGGAGTGTTTGGCTCGAATGTTTGGACATAGAGCGTTTCGTTGTTTTTCAAAGTCATTTTGCAAAAACACGAAAGACGTCATTCTTACTCAGTGAACGTGTGATTGTAAGAGTCATTTTTACAGAAATCAACGTTTCATTTCAATTGTTTCAAAATGAGGTGGGAATGGCCTTTTGAGCCTTATTGACTTTGTCAAGCTGGGCGTTGCCACATGCCTGAAGTTTCAAAAACCCAAGCGCATTTGGGTTTGTTGGTTCAAGCATCTATCGTCGATGAAGTGAGCCAAGACATGCAGAGACCGCTTTAGCAATGCAATCATTCGAAAACAACCAGCACAATGAACACAAACTCAACACATATTCAACACATCATATCATCATATCACATCATCTTCCATCTTGTTTTGCTATCTATCATCTCACTATGCATCGAGTTTTCGGACCCAAAAAAGGCCTCCAAAGATTCTTCGGATTCTTCGGCCTCGGATCCAAGGCAGAGGAGCTCGACTTCTCCAGTTTGCCCAGAGTCGATGAGGCGAGAAAATGCCCAGATGTCCAGTCGAACAGTTTGGTCCAATGGAAATTTCAACAAAAAGACAATGGATACAAAAATTTTGTACAAAACATAGAGTTTTTTTGGAAAATTTTTGGAAAGGCGTCAAAACTGCACAGTGTACTGCACACAGTGTATAAGTTGTCAAGTTGTTTGGCGCAACAGTGTGTGCAATGCCTCCAAACGCAACCTGACAGTCTACTGCGTTGGCTGTGCTCACTGCAGTTTTGGAGACCTGCTCTCAGATGCCCCGTTTTTCAATTTGTTTGCTTTGCAATTTGGCTGATGTTTTGCTTTTGTTTGTGTCGGTTTTTTCAGGTGCCACGCATATCCCATAAAAGGGAAGTTGCCGCTCCTTTTGAGAATGGATCCATGGCGAAACAAGTCAAAAGGGCACACACTGACGCACATCGCTGAATCGATTGAAATGCTGGATTATCAAATGAAGTTTAGATGAGAAACTTCCGATATACGAACGACATCGCAGAGAAAGTAATAGCAGAGTCAAGTATTAGAGTCGCCAAGTAATAGAATCGCCAAGTAATAGAATCGCCAAGTAATAGAATCGCCAAGTAGTAGAATCGCCAAGTAATAGAGCATCAAGTAATAGAATCGCCAAGTAGTAGAATCGCCAAGTAAAAGAATCGTCAAGTAATAGAATCATCAAGTAGTAGAATCGCCAAGTAGTAGAATCGCCAAGTAATAGAGCGTCAAGTAATAGAATCCTCAAGTAATAGGATCGCCAAGTAATAGAATCGCCAAGTAATAGAATCGCCAAGTAGTAGAATCGCCAAGTAATAGAGCATCAAGTAATAGAATCCTCAAGCAAAAGAATCTCCAAGTAATAGAATCGCCAAGTAATAGAGGGTCAAGTAATAGAATCGTCAAGTAGCAGGATCGCAAAGTAATACGTCAAGTAAGAGAGTGCAAGTAAGAGAATCCTCAAGTAATAGAATCCTCAAGTACTAGAATCGCCAAGTAATCGAGCGTCAAGTAATAGAATCCTCAAGTAATGGAATCGCCAAGTAGTAGAATCGCCAAGTAATAGAGCGTAAAGTAATAGAATCCTCGATAGAATGATAAAATCGCCAAGTAATAGAGCGTCAAGTAATAGAATCCTCAAGTAATAGAATCGGCAAGTAATAGAGCGTCAAGTAAAAGAGCGTCAGGTAATAGAATCGCCAAGTACTAGAATCGCCAAGTAATAGAATCGCCAAGTAAAAGAATCGTCAAGTAATAGAATCGTCAATCAATAGAATCGCCAAGTAGTAGAATCGCCAAGTAATAGAGCGGCAAGTAATAGAATCCTCAAGTAATAGGATCGCCAGGTAATAGAATCGCCAAGTAATAGAATCGCCAAGTGATAGAATCGCCAAGTAGTAGAAGAGTCAAGTAATAGAATCGTCAAGTAATAATAGAGTCAAGTAATAGTAGAGCCAAGTAATACTCCAGTAATAGTTCAGCAGAGTAACAGTGTCACTTTGGCTGGTGCAATGCTTGCTGAAGTTCAAGTGTCACTTTTCGTGTCGGGCGCAATATAGTTTGTTCAATTTGGAATGGTATCCGAAGTGCGAAATTGTTGTATTTTCCATTTACAAACTGTTCGTGGTGAGCCCGAAAGGTAACCTCGGTTGCGAGGCGGGTTGCGGGCTGACGGTTTCATCATGCTCGGATCAATCTCGGATCATGCTCGGAATGGTCTCGGATCATGGTCCGATCGTCCCCGCATTGTAAAAGACGTTTCACCTTTTTTCTGAAAATTTCTCTGAAATTTTGGAGTGTCATTTTGCGTGGCATGCGCAGTATTTGGTGAGGTTGGAGGGTGACATCTGTTGCTCCGCGCATTGCAAATGACGATTTACCTGTTTTCGGAAAATTTCTTTGAAATTTTGTTTTTTTGTGGCAGGCGCAGTAATTGGTGAGGTTGGAGGGTGACATCATTTCTGTGAAATTTTGGAGTGTCATTTTGCGTGGCATGCGCAATATTTTGTGAGGTTGGAGGGTGACATCATTTCTGTGAAATTTTGGAGTGTCATTTTGCGTGGCATGCGCAAAATTGGTGAGGTTGGAGGGTGACATCTGTTGCTCCGTGCATTGCAAGTGACGATTTACCTGTTTTCGGAAAATTTCTTTGAAATTTCGGAATGTAATTTTTCGTGGGAGGCGCAGTAATTGGTGAGGTTGGAGGGTGACATCTTTTGCTCTGCGCATTGTAAATGACGTTTCATATGTGACGGGGATCAATCACCGAAGTCATTTTTTCGCGGCAGGGGCAGTATTTGGTGAGGTTGGAGGGTGACACCTGTTGCTCTGCGCACCGTAAATGACGTTTCATGTTTCGCGGGTATGAAATGTAGCTCCATTGTGTTTTGCATCTTAGAGGTTGCTCCGCGCAATGCGAATGAGGCTTCGAATATTGTCACTATCGTACAGTTTATGACTTTCTAGTACAAAATCTTTTTTTAGTTCTTTGTAGTTCTGGAGTAGTACTTTGTAGTACGGAGTAATTCTTTGTAGTAAAGAGTAATACTTTGTAGTATAGAATATTACAGACTAGTACTGGAGTAGTGCTTTGTAGTACAGAGTAGTACTGGAGCAGTACTTTTGCAGTACAGAGTAGTACTTTGTAGTACAGACTAGTGCTGGAGTAGTAAGTAGAGAGGAGTTCTTCGTAGTACAGAGTAGTACTGGAGTAGTCCTGTGTCGTGGGCACTATTTGCTGAAAAGGAAGAGTCGCATGCAGTTGCGTGATGTGACAAAGCCAACAGATGCCAACTTTGTTCGAGCCATAAGAAAAACGGTTCAATCAATCAAGGTTGTCACAAGCGATTCTATAGGCACATGTTCTTCTGGATTATATACTTTACCTTTTGAAACTTCCGGCGCCGGCTCGTGCGGCACTACTGGTATACACAGTACAAGCGTGGTAAAGTTTCGATAGACTTGTGAATATAGGTTCAAAAGATTGTAAGGTACACGACATGTTAGGGTATATACATGTAACTTTGGCAAAGAGCGGGAAGGAGTTTGATTGTCCAGATGGAATTGCGCCCTTGTAGAACTCTACTCCCCATGTACAGCCTTTGGAGGTGCCAGGGAGGCCCTTAGATCCAGTGTTTTGGCTTCCAGGTGATTTGTGGGCATGAGCTTTGAATAGGTTCAAGATGATATGATCAATGATATGACATACCCAATTTCATAGATGTGCGTGGTCAACGATGTGCCTGGTCGATTTGGAAGTAGGATATGTTTGTTACTGTTAGTTGACTCAACTGCATGTACGGCAGAAGATCGCCAACACGGTGTTTTTCTTGTGGCTGTTGTTGTGCCCATGTTCAGCCTCAGGACAGGATTGGACTGGACGATCCGAAGTACATTCTCGGGAAAGCCTTCAACGACGCAGATGAGCAGCTCGGGTTTCAGGGGCCGGGTTGCGTTTGCTTGATGGGTCGGGGTATGAACTTTTTTCTTCTCATCCACAGCAATCACATTGATCATTTGATAGCCCTTCGAAGCTCAGGTGCTTTGAGGTGTTGACAGAAACGCCTGAGCTTCTAGCAGCTCAGGCTGCGCGACGCACAGCAGAGTGTGAAGCGCCGGAGACCGCTGTGATGGTCTCGCTTCCATTCTTCTACTCGCAAGAGCCCCTCAGATGCAAGGAAGAAAAAATCCTGGGAAGTAAGTAGATAAGTGAGCAAGGTTCTGGAGAATAAGTGGATATGTAAGTAAGGTTTAGGCAAGGAAGTAAGCAAGTCCGTAAGGAAGTGTACGTAAGTGTAGCTTCTTTTGCGCAGTCTGTTGTAAATTAGGTAGCTTGCAGCCTGACAGCCAGCGACTGTAGGTTACTTAGCGTGTGTTTCACGATGTGTTAATCCGTGGATATCTTAAAGGCACAAGGCTTGACTTCTCACGACCATGTAGCCTTCTGCAACCGGACGAATTTGAGCAGGAAAACAGCTGCCGCTTTGTGGTTCCCTCAAAGTCCATTGACAGTTTGCTCACAATTGAAGCTGTTGGCAGGTTTGCCATTCTTCCGTGGTGCATTGTGTGTGCGGACAGGGTGGGTTGGAACTCCCACCGCAAAGATCTTTGGGCATCGATAGGTTGCAATTAAGGTCCTATCGCGAAACTAAACGGCATGCGACTCCGGCGGGAGCTAATTGTCCAAGGAGGTATGTCGCGAAGCAGAAGGTTTGGCTCCTATAGTGAATTTGTCGGGGAAGGAGCCTTTGAATTTTCTCAAATGGCAGCAGTGGTGCAAGCCGCAAGTGAAAAGGCCAACCGAATGTAAGTGTGTCGCAGGCCTGTCCGCGGCTGATGAAGTCGTCCCGCCGGACGAGCTCTATGGCGAGTGGCAGATCATACTAAATCTCGATCCGAACTGCGACTTGAAGCAAGCATGTCGGAGCTTGAGTCAATGCGATTGGGCAAGAGGGCGAAGGAGGCCTCTATTTGGAAAGATGCTTGCCATTTTGTAGAAAGAGACCCAATGTGATAAGAGGCCTGTATATGGACCACAGACATGGGAGGAAGCGCATTGGGTAGTTCTTGATAGAGCAGAGAGAGGCTATACTGTGAATTCCTTTCGCGACATTGAAACTGAAAGCCAAGGAAAAGGCCAAGCGAAGGCGGAATGCGGCTTCCACGTTGGCCACTGTGAGCGACGGTGGTAAATGCCAAAAGTGCATTTTCACTTTCAGGAACACAGTTCTTGCCCGAAGGGAGGCCGGCAGACTCTATTCTTGCCACCAAAAAGGCAAAGGCATTGGAAGAACAAAGGTTCGGATGGAAACACGATCTGTCCATTCTTCCAATGCAAGGCCTCGTGTAAAACTATACCCCACGTGGGAGCCCGAAAGAACACAGCGAAGGGCGTTTCTTATGACCCCGACCCAAAGATGATGGTGTTCGAGATGACGGTTCCCCATTCCTTTCCCAAATCGGGATTTACGGGCAAGAAGAAGTAAACGCGCCAGAAGAGCAAAGCAAATCAAGTCAAGTCAAATGACTCAAGTCAAACAAGCCCAGCCAAGTGAGTCGAGTCACACCAAGCACCTTGACGCCTTCCGCGCGAAAAAAGTTTTTACACAGGACACCTTTTGCGCCAAACAATTTGTACACCAAGCACCTTTCACGCACAATTTTTTTTACACCACACCTTGTGCACCAAACACTTTTTGCGCCAAACAACTTTTACACCAAACGCCTTTCACACCAAACACCTTTTGCACCAAACAATTTTCACCAGGCGCCTTTCACGCAAAATAGACTTTAAACGCCTTTAACACCAAACACCTTTTACACCAGAAACCTTTGACACCAAACACCTTTTACACCAAACACTTTTTTAACCAAGCAAATTGAAAACCAAGCGCCATTTACACAAAGCACCTTTTACACCAATCACCTTTTACACCAGAAACCTTTTACACCAAACAGTTTTTACACCAAACACTTTTTACACCAAACGCCTTTTACACCAGAAACCTTTTCCACCAAACCCTTTTACACCAAGCAAAATTACACCAAGCACCTTTTTGAAAAAAACACATTTTTCAGAACACCTGCGCGCCGCATATACATGTTTAATCCCCCGAGAATGATCCCTTTTAAAATGAAAATGCTTTTCCTTTGCAAAATGTAGATTCAAGGTCACATTTTATAAGCCTTGCATGTCCCATTCTGCAAAATCCATGCCCTGACTGAGGATGACCCTACATTGTATCAAAAACAGATGGTTGGAATATTTTGTAAATAGTCAGACGTTTTGATAGGTTGTACTGGCACGTACTGGCCATTACTTAAGCTGACCTTGCATTTTGTCAAAAGGTTTGTTTGCTATGTTTGAGGGATGAATTTACGAAAACCTTGCGTTTTATTTCAAAATATACCCTTAACATCCCTCAACTATTTTTGGATTTTCGAAGTGGTGGCCAGTACAATTTTTATCAAATGCCCAAACTGTGTTCCAACACAATAAAACCCAGGGGAACACCTGGAGATTGCATTTTATAAACACAACATTTTCGGTGCTGTTGTGTTTTCCTTTTTTTTCCAGGTGTATTCAATGTCAATTGGATGACCGGGCATTTTATAAACAACGAAGTTGGCCACATCAAAGTTGCAAGCCCAGAGAGACCTAACATTTTTTAAAGAACATATGTACCCACAGGTTTTTTCTGAAATGTCTGTTCAGCCTTCAAGATGTTGGGTTTTCAGGAATCAACCTGTACCAGATGAAAACCACCTGGTTTAGTCATTTTATGGAGAAATTATCCTGGTTTTACATTTTCTAGACTCTCTTGTTTTTAAGATGTCTGGAAAGGCAGACCTAGGATCATTCAAGGGCGATCATGTTTATATATTTTTTATCTGTATGTATGTTTTTGATTCATATTGTGCCCCGTGCGCATTTTGATGCTGCATGTACATGACAGTCGTTCAAAATTCCTGTATCCAAATTTGGGCCTTGGGGTATCACAACCGACACATTTACATGATTTTTCATTTTCGTTATGTGGCGTCACGCAAGGAAATCCCGCAAAACACAAGCTAGGTGCAAGGTTGGCGCAAGTGTTTCCATGCATTTTCTTAACTTATGATGTAAACCTCATACATTGTATGTATATAGACTTTATCATCAAAGTTTTTCCGAATATGCTTTTTGTTTCCCTCAGTGCAGCGGTTTCAGAATATGTCAATCCAGCAGGTTAAAAACTGAGAAATTAAATTGCATTTCTCGCGCGAGCTGCGCGCAAGGAAAAAAATGCAGTTGGGTGAAGTAAGGAAGGGGACCCCAGAACAGATGATATGTGCATTGGGTGATTCATGGTGATTCCCAAAAGTGTTTTAGACTGTTTGATTTTTTTCACTTGCAAGAGCACGTGCTGGAAGAAGAGGACTTTGCAGAAATCATTTCCTTGGAAAGAAAGCTCGCAAAATACCAGAGGAATGTGTCCACACAACGAACGCATTGCAGTGAAGGGCAGGCAAAGGAAAGCAAGGAGCGATGTCATGTCCTGTAGCAGTAGTTCAACTTCGTCGTCGGATTCGTCTGCCTGACAAAAAAGCCCGCGCGAGTGCACTGTTGTGGGGAAATTGAAGTTTCTGTGTTTTTGCTCGCAGGTTTGATGATTGTCAGACAAGAAATTTTTTTAATTAAGAGGAGAGGCGTCACGCAAGTAAATGCGTTATCAGACCGATTTTGGGAACAAACTTTTCGAAAAACCGTCACATGTATTTTCTAATTGGTCCAAGGAGCGACATTGCTTTTGACACATGCATACCATCAGCGTCGCAGAACTTCTTTTTGGTAATGGAATCACAGCAATACTTCGGCCCCGCGCTAGAATTCTCCCAAAACAGTGATACAGGATGACTTTTCCGGTCTTGCTAGCAAGGACACCATCCAAGTTGGCCATCATAGCTTCCCACTTATGCAGAAACTTTCGTTTCTTTGTTTGGAAAAGATCCGGCCCGCGTTCCACTCGAGAAGTGTCGTGACCTCCGCGCCGAAGGTTAGGATGTTTTTGGAATGAACATCCAGTCTGGAGGCTCACCACGACGTTTCTGTCATCCATTCAAAGTGACCACGATGTCGACATTGATTTCAGGCTCAAGTCTGGTGATTTCCTTGGCCGACTTCACAGTTCACAGTTCCAAGCGCCAAGCGCACGTCAGGGCCATCATAGCTCAAACAGCAATTGCGGATTAGTTCGTCTTATCTGTGTTTCAACTCCTTGTCTTTCTTGGCCGCCCAGTGGCGGCCAAGTTTGTGAACAAGCTGCTGCAGCCGCAATGCCCCAAGACGCCCCGCATCCGCCATGTGCTCCGGTGGAAGCGAAGGTTAAGGAAGAAAACGCCCCAGGCTTGCAGCAGCGAGGAGGAGAGCCGTTGCAACGCACCAAAAGGTTGCCTGCGCACAAGCCTGCTACTGCAAATTGCCTAAGCCGGAGACGTCGAGCCCACAGCCGGAGAAGCAGGATTTTATATAGATCATTTCAAAACATGTAAAAGGAAAGCTTAATTAGCGGAATTTGCAAGCTTTTAGCAAGCTACGTTCCCAAACAATAGCTTCCCCGAACATATTGATATTGAATTTGGCAAAATCAATTCTTCAAACTTGATTTTTTCACAACATATCAATTATCTTAGCCTATGTTTTTTCAATCTCAAATCAATATTTTGAATTCAACTTTTGGTGTACAAATCAATGTAGATCAATTCACTTTTTGGCCCAATGAATCCCCCTTTTCCAAGGGTGATGAGCTAAAATCAATTTACAAATTTGAAATGAACTGACACCATCTTTATACAGCAACTCAAGACCACACTGTTCCCACCATCACCTTATCTTCATTGATTTTTTTCTTTGCTTTTATCAAATTGTCATTCCTGAGGTGAAGCATGCTACCTTCTTTTTCAAACATTTCTGGAAGTGCTCCCTTTTCCAAGGGTCATGTCAGCTTTTTGGCACTCTTTTTCAAAGGTTTCAGGAAGTGCTTCCTGTCACGTTTTGGCACCATTTTTCAAAGGTTTTCGGAAGTGCCCCCTTTTCCAAGCGTCATGTCAATTTTTCCCAGAAGTTGATCAATGTGTGCACAAGTCTTCCCTTTTTCAAAGGTGTGCTTCTTATTGGTTTTCCAAAATTCCCTTTTCCAAGGTTTGCCAGTCTTTCTCCAATGCTTCCCTTTTCCAAAGGTGGCTCTATAGTTCATCAGAAAATTCTTTGGTGCTTTGCTGAAACCTTTCTCTGGTCAATACCAAAATGTAGAAGCGCTTTTTATTTTGGTGCCACTTTCAGGCTCAGGAGCAGCAACCCCCTGAGGATATGAAGTAGGTCAGCAGAGACATTTTTCCAACAAAGTCCTGATTGGAAAAACACCAATGTGCTCTTGGGTTGAGGAACCTGGAATTTTCCAACATGTGTTGGAAGCTGTGAAATTTGTAGACAATGTTGAAAAGGAGCTTGTTCTGTTCAGAGGCCCATTGATTCAAAAGAGAGTAGGCATCCAAGAACATTTTTCCAAGGGTGAAGGCTTTCTTCCATTCTTTGTTCTCCAGGAAGATATCAGCATTGTCATAGAGCTCCACCAGCTTCACCATGCACTTCATGGCATCTAGCATGCACTTGTCATGCCAGATGTCTTCAACATGGCGGGAGCAAGTGTTTTGCTTCACTGCCTTTGATGCTCAGTGTGGGGAATGGCCTGGTGAGGCTGTTTGACATCAGAAAACATCGAGAGCCGAAGGTTGCTCAACCTGGTGGTGCTGCCAAGTTTTTTGTAAGTTTTCTGAATTTTCCCACACACAACACTGAGCCTTTCAGCTGGTGCCTTCCCTGCTTGCCCTTTCCATCAAACCAACAAAGGTAATGGAGGACTGACCCTAGCAAGTGCCTGTAGATGCCCCTGCAAAACAGAATATGCAGGGCATCTCCTCTCACAAACTTGGTCGACACTCCTGGGATCTGATGAAAGAGCAGGTGATGGCTACCATGCGGGCTTTTCAAGGCCAGCTGCAGTGCTGATCACGGTGACATTCAAGGGTAAGTTTTTAAAAAAATCCAACTGCTGTGGGGTCTGTACAAAGGTTTGGCTTCAGAGGTAAAAGGGGCCTTTTCTCAAAGGTTGAAACGCTTCACATTTCCTCTTTCAAGGTTAACATGTGTTCTTCTGTCCCAATCTCCTTTTTCAAAGGTTCTCTTCCTCTGTCCAACGCTCTTTTTCAAAGGCCCTCTTCCTCTGTCCAACACCCTTTTTCAAAGGTTCTCTTCCTCTGTCCAATCTCCTTGTTGAAAGGTTGTGTTCTTCTGTCCCAATCCTTTTTTTGAAAGGTTCTCTTCTCTTCTTTCAATGTTTCCTGGTTGGCTCTTACCCTTTTTCAACGCTTTTCTTGGCTGCCTCAGGAATTCTTTGAAGATTTATTGGAGGTGGTCTTCAGTGTGATTTGCACCAGCTCTTTGGCTTCTTCCTTTGCATTAGTCATGGCCTGCACTGCAGTCTTCAAAACATCTTGGATAGCCTTCAAGTTGGCATCTGGGGCCTCCACCTTTCCCAAGGTGTTCTTTTTGACCTTGTCCAAAAAGCTTCCTCATGGTTGGACATAGTGCTTGTGAGGAGGTCCCTCTGCTCTTCCCCAGCTTCTTCATCCCTTTTTTTATCTTCTCCTCCAGTGCCTGTTCCCCCTTTTTGAAGGGTCTTGCTTTGCCCTTCCCTTTTCCTTTCCCTTTTCCAAGGTTCCTTGAAAATTTGCTTGTCCCATGCTTCAATTTCATCATCTTGCTGTTCAAATTCTTGGGTTTTGGACGGGGTACCCAGAGCCTCTCTCCACGCAACTCGACCTGAGGCTACATGCTTCTCCAAGTCGTCTCCAAACTCGTCATAGGCCTTTTTTTCTGACTTTTCCTTCTTTTCGAGTGTGTTGGTGGCTTTGACAGTTTTCTGGACATTGCAGTCGTAGCCAGCATCTTGCCTCATCAAGAAAAGGCAAGTCAACTGGCCTTTCTCTTTCTTGGAAGTTGCTTGGAACTCTGCCAGTTCTTCCTCATTGCCCTTTTTCCAAAGATGAGTTTGGTGCTTTGACCATGCCCTGGACTTCTTACTTGCTGGCAAACTTTCTTGCAAAACTAAGGCTCCTTGTTGCTCATTTTCCTGTTCAGAAGCTTTTGCAATTTTGTCTTTGAGTGGCATTTCCTAAACTTTTCCAAGTTGTCTTTGTTCAAGGCATTCTTGCCTTTCTTGCCTTCCAGGCCTTTGTCAAGGGTGACCCTTTGTTTTTTGCCTTTGCCTTTGCCTTTCCCTTGGCCAAGGGTGTGGCATAGTATTTCCTTTTTTCAAAGGTGAAGCTTTTCCCTTTGCCAAAGGTTGTTTTTGACCTTTCCCTTTCCCTTTGCCAAGGGTTTTCTTTGTTTGCTTTGTACGATATTTTTCCCATTGCCTTGAGGCCGTAAAAATGGAAACAAATCAAATTTGAGCACGCAATTTGCTGCAGTGCAATCATGTGGGACATTAGGCAACAAAATTGATGCTTTTACAAATCGAGAGTCGAAATCTGCGATTAGTGGCGGAGGTCCAGGCATTGACGACGAAGAAGCTGATGAACCACCTGATGTCATTCCAGGTCCTCTATACCTGATGATGCAACATTGATCAGTTTGATGCCGCCCGTGGTTGGACAAGCAATTCCTCCGACTGCGCCCCCTTGTACCAGTGCTGGGCCGTCTGCCCCAATTTTGGAGCCTTCTGATGTTCCAGGAGGTATGGGCCAACTGCAGATGAGGGTTCAGCAGTTTCAGGACCTCCTGCAAAGAAAGCGAGAATTTCTGTAAGACGTTGGTGATGGAGAATACCTGCATGTTGATGTTGAGATGGAAGATTATTCCACAGAGTTGGATTGCCAAGATGAGTTTGCAGATTGGTATTTCGGGTACGAGGAGATGGATCAAACAAGTTATCCATTGCCACAGGACGAACTTCGATTGTGGCAGCTGTTTTCTGAGTTGGAACCAAACCTGACAACAGACGAGTTGGAAGAGTTGGATCGTATAGCTGACGATGTAGACTGACATGGGTGTATTGCCTTGCAAGACAATTACAGTGGTGATCTGGGAAAACCATTGTCTGCAAGGAAGGCTCGTGCATGGAGAAAGAAAACTCGCCCAGTGCTTGATGATGCAGGCGCAGTGGTTGGCCACGAGCCAGCCTGGTTGCGGCGTTCACGACTTGTTGGGCGAGATTTTCAAAGTGGTTTCCTGCTCTGCCAATCGCAAGTGGCTCCTTTGCACAACCTGTGTTGGGCACGCTGGATATCAGTGATGCTTTCTTGCAAGTACCCCAGCAACATCCGAGATTGGTGACGTTCGGCAACCAGAGTTTTGTTATCCTAAGATGCCTTCCTGGGCAACGAGATGCATCAAAGTTGTGGTATCAGCATTTTACAAGCAAGTTGCAGATAGCAGTTGGTGCAACTATTTGTGCTGAACATGCATTTTGAGTGTGGATCAGATGGTGCCGTTCTCATACATGGTGATGACATTATATTTATTGGTATTGAAAGTTGGGTGACGTCAAAGCTCTTACCTGGCTTGGCTTCAGAGTTCAAGCTCACCCAGTGCTATGTGAAGAGGCACGAAGGTGGAAGTTTCGAATTTCTCAAACGTTTGCATGTGATTGATCCTGGTTATAGCAGCATCACCATATATCCAGAGCCAAAGCATGTCACTAGTAGGGTTGAAAAGTTCACAAAAGCAAATGGTAAACCACCAAGATGGTGCAAAACGCCGTGCTCTTCAGTTCCTATTCCAGCATCCGAACATCCTTCCTTACCGTTGTCAGAGTCAATGGTGTCAGAGTATCAATTGTTGGTATAGCCATGTATTTGAGTCAAGAAAGATTTGACATTCAATATGCTGTCAAGACGTTGGCCTGTGACCTGAAGAATCCTACTCAGCAGTCGTGGTCTTCATTTGGAAGATTGGTCGGATACCTTAGACAAAGTGATCAGTTTGCATTGAGAATGGATTGCAGAAAACGTGGAACTTCATTCATGCAATCGTTGATGGGTTCTGAGTGTGAACAAAAGCAGAAGAATTTGCTGGAAGTTTTCACAGATTCAGACTGCATTGGTTCAGGCGAAATGAAGCCCACGTCATCAGCAGTTCATGTTTTGAGCGGTGTTGTGATACATAGTATTTCAAGGACACAAAAGTGCATTTCATTGAGCAGCACAGAGGCAGGGTGGTATGCAGCATCCTCAGGCTTTTGTGATGCCATGTATCTGCATCACAGTTTAAGCTTTCTGACAAGTGGCAATGTTGAGACGTTGTGTTTGCATACTGACAACAGTTTTGTGAAGATGTTGGCAGTGAAGCTTGGCAGTGGACATCTTCGACATATTCGAGGTCGATTGCTGTGGTTACAGCAGAAAGTTTCATGTGGAGAATTGATTACCAAGCAAGTGAGAACTTTGTTCAACGTGGCTGATCTTAATACGAAATCTTTGAACAAAGATCGTTTATGTGTCTGCTGTTTATGTTGAATTTTGTGTGTGGTGATGAAAGTGTCGGCGCAGAAGAGTATGAACGTATGCAAGCAAAAGAAGTCATCAAGGGTCAGGTAACATGATGTGTCGTTTGATTTCTGAGCACACTGGTGAAAGACAACCTCGAAGCCAGGGCTCGAACAAAGCGGCGAAACAGGTTTTGAGAATCTTGAGCACCTGCAGTTTGATGGCTGTTTCGGAAGGTTCATTGTCATGTGGTTGCAGTATCGGCCATTGCTATGCTCTTATGGTGATGAGTGTGGTGACATACATTGTCAGTGCAAAGTGGCTTTTTCATTGGCGTGCTGCCTTGTGAAGGCAGATGGAACTTCAGAGGCCTTGAGCCTGGAGCCCAATACGCTGGATGTGGTGATTGACAATTATCATCGCAGTGATTTTCTATTTGCAGTGTTGTTTGGGAGCATCATTGATTGCGTTATTTCTGTGAGCGGCTGCATGATGAACGATGGGGGTGATTCGATTCCTGTCAGTAGTGACGACGAAAATGATGAATCTGCACGTCGAGAGCGATACAGATATCAAAGCCTGTCTGAATGCTCTGACCCAGATTTGTGGCAGAGCATCCATCATCATGATATGATCAATGATTCTGAAGATGAAATGAATCCTCCACCGATGCCTTCAAGAACACCTCGAGCCGTGAGACGTCCTAGCCCATTACTGTGCTACATGTCTCTATCAAATGCTTTTGGGAAACTTCGAGAGCTGATGATTCGAGATCATCAACAACGAGGGCGAGGTCATGCAGTGCTACATCATCTTTTCGTAGTTCTGCGTCAGTTTAATGAAGTTGGCATTTCTGAGGAGTCAATTCGACTTTTGCATCAGATGGTTATGAGTCTGATGCAGATGGAAGCTGAAACCAACGCTCGAAGCATTGGTGTGCCAGCTTATTGCAGATATCAATGTCTTCAAGTTGAGATTTCCTTTGGATCAATACTATGTTATCGTTGATGAGAATGCGCTTCAAGATGACGAGGTGCCTGATTCGACCATACAGTTTTTCGAAACTGATTTGCCTCATGCCTTCGAACGTGGTTCTCCTGAATACTTTGCAGTGTGGATGCGTGCGAGATTGAGAAAGCGTATTTGCAGCGCAGTGGTGAAAGGTAGAGATCTCAAACGCTACATGATGCTCAATTGAGTCATGAAAGGTGTTTTGTTTTAGTGTGCTCAATCTGAATTGAATCGACGAAGATGCATGCATATGGTCTGTCATGCATATTGATAATAGCTCTGATTCAGAAGACGAAGACAAGACATATCTGGAGGAGTTCATGGATGGAATTTCTATCTGGACTGTACAGAGACTTTTCAACCAGACGTCGATGACTATGAGGAGAATTTGGACAGGGATCTTGGGCCAAGAGATCCTATAGATGGCACTCCTGAGGGTACTTTGACAATTCCTGCATACAGCATCATTGATGGTGTTCCACATTACATTCTTGACATTGAGGAGCTTCCAGAGGAAGCTGTGCTGATCAGTCGATATCCTGAATGGCACTACTATCAGTGGAACAACTTTCGATACAGAGTTCGAAATTTCTTTACCCGTGAGGAACATCGTGGTGAGACAGATGCTGGAATGACTGGATGAAACTCTGGAGTGGCAATTTCATTTGCATTTTTTCTATGTTGTATTTGTCAAGAGACTTCAGTGTGAGAAAGGTTGACAGATGGATGTTTCACAGATTGATTGAAAAGTGTCAATCTTAGTTGAGCCGTGTTTCTAAGAAACTTTGTTGGTTCGAAGTGTTGCAGTAGTGCCGACTTACAGCTTGGGAGTTTTGGACGAAAACTCTGCGCTTCTGCAAGCGCAAAATGGAAAGTGTACCAAGTTCGAATTTTACTTGGTGATTTGGTTGAACTAGTTTCTTTGCTGTTGTTTTGAAGTTGGACAGAAAACCTACAGATTGGAGCAGTGAGTGACACTCACAATTCCAAGGCGGGGTGTGTAGGTTTCACACTTGTATTTCGTAGTAACTTTTTGTGTTTAGGTAGCCACAGTTTAGTGGCCGGCTTGTTAGTTAAAAACCACTCCCTGAAAACCATGGAACAGTTGCAGTCATGTAAGAAACATTACATGAAAGACCAGTGCAATGACACATACTCGTGAGGCCTTTGCGTTTCAAGGAACAGAATACAGAATGAGTGAGTAAATATTTCAGTAAGCGAGTCAGTATGTATTGAAATAGTGAGTGCGCGAGTGTGTGAGTGAGTAAGGAAGACAGTGAGTAAGTAAGAGAGTAAGTGAGTAAGAAAACATGTAAGGAAGCCAGCAAGTAAGAAAGTCAGTAAGTTAGTAGGAAAGTAAATTTTCGAGGCCGCAGTTTTTTTAAGTAAGTGAATGAGTGCGTCAGTAAGTAAGTGAATAAATAAGTAAATAAGTACTTGAGTAACTGAGTGAGTGACAAAGTAAGTAAATATGTAAGTAAGTGGGTGAGTGACTGAGTCGGCGCGTGAGTGAGTGAGCGAGTGAGTGAGTGAGCGAGTCAGAAAGTAAATAAGCATTTAGGTCAGAATTTAAGAAGGTGGGTGAGCATGTAGGTAAATCTTGAAATATTAAGTAAGATAGAAAGGAAGAAACAAAGTGAGTAAGTAAGCAAGTAAGCGATTAAGAAATCAAGAACTGCGGTGCTCAAGAACTTGCCTAAGAACGTGCCTGAGCAAGCATGTAAGCATGTACGCAAGCGCGAAATAAAGTACATAAGAAGTACATGAGTGAGGGCGCAAGTATATACGCAAGTGAGGCCATGAGTAGGGACGTACAAAAGTCAGCAAGTAATTAAGTACGTAAGGAAGTATGTAAGAGAGTTCACAGGTGTGTACGTCCGTAATTTAATTGTATAAGTTTGCGCAGAAGTGAATAAGACCGTGCAAGTGACAATGTAGTAAGGGTATACGGTGCCGGCAGGTAAATCTAAGTAGCTGTGAGAAACCAACCATAAGTAACGGTAGGTATCGCCATGCAAGCAAGAGAGAAAGTGAGTGAGTGAGTGAGTGAGTGAGTGAGTGAGTGAGTGAGTGAGTGAGTGAGTGAGTGAGTGCGTGAGTGCGTGAGTGCGTGCGTGCGTGCGTGCGTGAGTGAGTGAGTGAGTGAATGAGGCACTGAGGCAGTGACTAGAAGTCAGAAAGCAGGAAAGTCAGTAAGAGTGAGTGAGTAAACAAGTGAGTAAGTGGACAGTTAGGTAAGTACATGGTGTACAAGGGCGTACATGGCCATGGTGTTTCTTTAGTTTTTGCTTTCCTTACTTGAATTCACAGTTTGCGAATATTCATCGGCCAACAGATTTTGGGTCTGTGCATGGATCTTGCAGGGTCAGTTCATGATGTCATGTATAGATCACAGTGGTCAGGCACACATGGGTGAAGGCTCAGTGGCGTATTGAGCCGCCATCTCTGGACCACCGCGCCCGTGCTCATCAGATGCTACGCAGGGCCTGTGTAGAATTCGGGAATGTGTTCAAGGAGTACCCCACTATCTGAAAAGGTGTCTCTGCGGAAACATGCTCTTGCAGGACAATGCAAATAGCTCGAAAATGGTTTTCCGAAGATCTAACCTAGATCAAAGCGTGAAACACAATGGAGTCGCGAGCATTTGCTTCATCACGAGGAAGCCACAGGCTTGGAAAGACCACGGCTATTTTTGCCGGTTAGCTCTTGCAGAAGTTAGTGGTAAAGTCTTAGTAGGTAGAAGTGGTAGTACAGTAGTATGTATGGCGGTCGCGGCAACAGTGGCCAGTGCTCTGTCGAAGTAGCGGAAGCATTGGAAGCGCTGGTACTGCTAGTAGGCTGTCCAAGCACTTTTTTGATGACTTGTGTCATGGTTTGGCCCATATATCTTGGGGCCATCATACCAAAGAAACTGACCCATGATTATAATTATTTGTGATTGCGTTGAAGTGAGGCCTGAAGATGATGTGACGACGCCAGCTCCGCATTCGCCGCTCACACCACCGTTAACACCAGAGAAACCAGCGAAACCTATCCTAAGCCTGCAAGCGCCAGAGGGCCCAAAATGCGTGGCACCACAAGAGAAGCTTGCGTCGAAGGTCAGGCCGCCAAGTCCACCACAGTTACTTGGCATTAAACAATATGGAAGCAGCTTGTCGTACTCGCCATTGCCCCCTGAACCTTAATCTGCATCTTATTCGTATTCTTCAAATGCATCATATTCGTGCTCATTGAACTGTGGCATAGTTGCACATTGTACCAAGAATCTCATGCATGCCCTTAACCAAATCGGTTTGACTTGGGTCTACCTTGAATGTGGAACATGTAGCTTTATTTATTTTGATTTGATAGACTGACAATGCATGACATGTTTGTTCTTAAACGAGGTGTAATTGGTTCCAACAACCACCTGAATTGATTTTTCCGAAGTGTTTGTCGTGGTTTTGGGTTGCATATCCTCACACATTTTGTGCAGGCACCCCATACAATGCGATACGGTTAGTCAGTTGGTGATCGCAGAAGCAAATTTATTCCAATCGGTTTGTCGCTGGGTCTCTTTTGAACTTGTTTTGGTATACGATGGTTTGGCGTGGCAAAACTTGAATTGATGTTATCTTGGTGTCTGCATTTTGTGTGAACGAAGTGGAAAGTCAATTGAAATTGTGTGATTCTTTGTCCAGGTTGAAGGTCGGAGAAATCGAAGCACTGCCGTCAGTGGCTGAGCCATTTACCTCGCTGCAAGATTTTTCTGTTGGGCGCGAAACCACAACAACAACAACAACAACAACAACGAAGACATTCGGGTAGCTCTGAAGTAGTATCAAACAACTGAAGTCCTAACAGCACTTAACCCAAATCGGAAGTAAACACTTGAAGTCTCCCTGATCACCCTGGTGCCCTTTTCCTCGAGCCAAAGTAAGTCTGAAGTATATCTGACACGCTCCCTGAAGTAATGGAGTGTGTGAACACACAATGTCTTCACCAGCAAATGTATTATGAAAATTTTCAAAAATTGAAGATTAATAGAATCAGAAGTTAGCAACCTTGATCCCGTGGAAGTTCAACATGAAGTCAAACCTGTTACAATTCCTGGAGCAATCGTGAAAAGAAGTTTGCATTTCAGCAAAAGGAAGTTTACAAGTCCTGGACTGATTGACGTCTTGTTGAACTGTGAAGTTCAAATTTTATTACGAATCACGTGGTGCAAAACGTTGAAGTTGATCTCATCTCAAACATCAAGAAGTTGAGGGCCCTCTGAAGTAAAATCAAAAGCCTTTCTCCCATGCCAGAAGTTTCGATGAATGAAGTTCTTCACAGAAGTCCAGCTTACATTCGTGCCCTTGGGAAGTTCAAGACGAAGTGACTAGGGACCTTGTAATCAGGGGTTCCAGAAGTGTACAACCTGTGAGAAGTCAGGAGGTGAACAAACCTGTGATGTCCTGACATTGGATGAAGTGAGTTCTGATCCCTGAGATGCTTGAAGTTGAAGTCACTCCACTGTCCCATAGTCACTCGTCCAAGTTGATGGTGCTGCAACATGAAATATCTTTGACTGGCCTGCTCCTCCATGATGAAGTCATAACGAACATTCACGTGCATGCAGTAGTCAAAGATAACTCTGTTCCAGAAGTTGGCAGTCCCAGCACCAATTCGATCATAGATCACTGAGAAGTCAAACCCCTTGCCGCCAAGACCATAGGAGCTGGAAGTTCAGCTGGAAGTCGACTCTGGTCATAATCAATCTCTTCCAGAAGTATAAGTTGACACCGAAAAACCGAGGTTAATCGCACTGCGCGGTGACACGCACAAGTTAATCGTAAACACAGAGTGCTTGAAGTGGTCCTCCTGGATGGTGCAGGGGATGCGGCTTCAAAGGTCTCCTCGACATCATCCATCCTCTCATCCCTCAATTCCAGCCCTGCTACCTTGCTCCATCTCTGAGTGCGCGACATTGCCTCCTCCGCAAAGTCGCAAGCCCTCACCTAATGGGGTAGAGCCGCGTGAAGGAACCGAGACGAAGCTGCCAAGAAGTACTTATATCGTCCTGTTCTCTGATCAAACCCAGCCTGAAATGGCGCAGATACGTCTCCTCTGACGTTCCTTGACTCTCTTGACATTGACAGCAATCACGTCTAAACGGTACGTGACCATTGTTGATATGGTATTGCCAGTCTGCAAGTTCAATCTGTTCTTTTGTTGACAAAGCCATCAACCCCTTTGGATGACGATCTGTCCGAAGTGTCCAACTTGATCTTGAGCTTGCATTTCGCTTCATGTCCTCTTCTCGCGCTGCTCTTCTCATCTCATGCCGTCGATGTAGATGGAGGGCCTCTCTACGCAGCAAGATCTGCAACACTGGTGCCCTTTCCGCCAAGTGTCGCAGGGCAAGGTGGATCTGGCGTTGTGGATCTGCGCCCCTGAAGCTCCCTGACTGTGACCAAATTTGTCAACATCGTGGTAGGTTTTTCCGAATGTGGCCTAGTACCTTTTGGTCACAGTGGATGAATTGTAATCCACACCTTTCCGCAAAGTTCAACGTTTCCAACCATTCATCTCCATGGCAAGATTCTGAACTTGAGATGTACTTGAGATATTTTGTACTTGAGATGTACTTCAGACATATTTGTGAGATTTGAACTTGTGGTGTATTTATACTTGTGAGATGTACTTGTGATGTCATTCCAGCTAATGTACCTGTGATGTCCTTCCAGCTAATGTACTTGTGATATCTTTCCAGCTAATGTACTTGTGAGATGTACTGCACAGATACTTGTGATGTCTTGCCAGCTAATGTACTTGAGATGTACTTGTGATGTCACCCAGCAAATGTACTTGAGATGTACGTGTCAGATCCTTCCAGCCCATGTACTTGAGATGTATTTGGGATTTGTTGTGCAACACTGTGTTTTATCTAATTGTATTATTTTATTGTTCCACTGCCTTGTCATTATTTCAAGTACTTTCACCAGTATTATGTCATTTGGAAATCAAGGCCATGAAAAGCTTCACAAGTACACAGGTAAATAATCTCCAGAACCAATATCAAACCCAAAAAACACACGTTACTTGGGTAAGTGACGTGACCAAAAAAACACGTTACTTGAGTTAGTTGCGTGGCCTTTGCACTTTTTCTCCTTATTTGTAATTTCCTGTGTTTTGTTTTACATGTTGGCATCAAAATTTACATGTTTTTATGGCGTTTGGGTTGGCAATTAAAAATGCATTATTAAACAAAACATGCATTTTACATGCATTTTCAGCAAAAATGCATGCATTTTCCAAAATTTAGTTTAAAACTAAACTGATTTTGGCCAAAAACTTAATTTATTAAAGAAAGAGACTCAGGGCATGAAGCTTGGGTACGCCCGACGGATCCTCCGGCTGCTCCAACGCTATGGCACATTCCATGCTCTCTTCCAAGGCGCTTGTCATCAGAAGAAGGGTTCTTAGCCAAAGAACCGTGTCGCCATCTGCCTTCGCTTGCTCCATCACTATCAGATAAGGTAAGGCCAAACCAGGCTTCTCCTTCCCTCGACCGAAGCGGTCCTCCCTCCTCTTCGCTGGAACCTCAACAGCGACACCGTGCAGCACGGCGGGCCTGCGTATACTCCACGTACGCCACCAGACTGGCATAGCTGTTCCAAGAATCCAAACAAGTGGTCGTTGTGAACATCTATGCCACGCTTGATCCCAACGTTCAGGAAACGCTTGTCTTCTTCACCGTGGGTATCCCAAATTGTAGTTTCAGTGCCGGAGAACTTCAAAAGGCAATGTATCCCTTCACACTTCATGGGGGCGATGTTCCAATTACAGGAGTTGGGAAAAGTTGGTGTTGACAAATGACGGTGTGGAGTTGGTCATCCATGACAGGATATGGTGCGACACAAGGGAGCTAATACTTTATCTATGGCATGTCCGAAACCAGAACATGGACACGACAGGTCGCTTTTTCAAAATGCTAGCATGGTCACTGAACTGGCTATATCGCGGCCAGTGGACAGACAGAGATTGGAAGGGTCAAGTGCAGCTTGCCAATACAAACAAGTTAGAGTATTTTGGCAGAACTGTGTCACAGACACATTTCTCCCTGTATGACAAACAAAACCAAGAGTAAGTCACCTCAGCCAACCAACATATGTAACGGTGAATCAAATTTACCATCAATGGTCTGAGAACTGTTCTTTCAACCAAAAGTTCATTGGTAGTTTCTCTTGGTGGTCACAACTATACTCTAGGAATCCATTCTTAGAATAGAAAACCACCAACCTGAACCACACCAATTCGCCTTTGTTTAATTTTATTTTTTTGATTTGTAGAATGAAAAGGAAAGCTTCAAAAGCAGAATCTTTGGTCCATGATTTACCATGAAGCATGCTTTTGGTATTTCTCTGTGTCTCACTTGTATCAAAACATATTGTACTTTCTACCACTGTAATGTGTGTTCACATTTTGATATACCACAAGTCCTTACTTTGCATCATACATACATGAGATATCTGTGCTGAAAAAACACAACTCAATGCAATGACTTGGACAGCATTTTCTTCATTTGCTGCTGTAATTTCAATCATTCTTCATCAAGCGTGTCCAAGATGGGGTACAATGCGGAGACCGAGCAAGGGCGAAGGGCACTTCAGCCCCTTGCGGGAGGTTTCTACGCCATTGTTTGGGGGATCATTGGGTCGACTATATGAACAAAACATTGCATTATGAACAAAACATTGCATTTGCCTCGGAGCACAAGCCAGTGGACGGTGGTGTTTATGCAAATGTGTGGGGTCAGGGCCACTGACATGGATGGATTTCAGGCCGACAGCGCCATAGCGCGGTGTTCAGTGGAAAGCTGATGAGTGGAGGCTCTGGCCTCAAAGAAGCCCCTCTCCTGTTTTCGAATTTCTTCAACATTCTACCCTTTGGCCAACCGCTCATGATTGGTTACATTGCAAGTACCTTGGCCATGACCAGCTGGTCTATGGCAGTATACTAAGCCTTTTGGTGCGACATGTGTTGCCTGGTGACAATGCTCAAGCCAATTTGGCACAGATCTGGAGAGACATTCAGTGGCATTATTTTCAATTTCCAGTGCCAGTCAGATACAAATACTTAACCAAATTTTCAATGTTTGAAAGAAAACCGCCTGCTTATCCCAAGCTCCGTGGAAAGGGAGCAGAGGTGACATGTTTGTGTGGTCCCCTTCTATATTGCTGGCAAAAGTACCATTCTGAGCTGTGCAAGCCCCTAGGCTCAAGATAGTTTTTTAAGAAATAAACTATATCCTAGTCTATTTTAAACTATAGTCTATTTCGAAATAGTCTAAAAATAGTCTATTTCGAAATAGTCTAAAAATAGTCTATTTTCAAATAGACTATTTTTTATTGAAATAGATTTTTTATTTTCCCA